>BLFK01000093.1:908127-940696 GCA_014634185.1 Astreopora myriophthalma | reverse complement strand
TACTTAAATAAAATAAGAGTTTCTAAGCTAAAGGTATTTCACGTTCATTTCGTTGTACCTTAGTGCGTCATCACTGCACTTGCCGGTTTCATTCAGTTTAGTGATCTTTCAAAGGACTTCTTGAATTTCCAGAATAAAGTCCATCACTGCTAACTCTGAACAACAGAGGAGTCCACATTTAGTACGCATGTCATTTTAGTTTTTGCTAGAAACAAAGTTTTCACTTATCATCGCGAATTCCTCTTTTAATTTTGGCGCAAAACGCTTTAAAAGCTTGGGTAATCGCCGCTTAGTTAAAATTATTCCACATTAACAACAATTATTCTTTACAATCCAATTGGCTATTTTTTATTTTTTTCCCTTTTTTCGATTTTCCCATTTCAATTTCCCATTTTTCAATTTCCCATTCCCCATTCCCCATTCTCCATTCCCCATTCCCCATTCTCCATTCCCCATTCTCCATTCCCCATTCCCCATTCTCCGTTTTAGTAACATCCAATACAAAACACTGTGAAAAAAAGAATAGCGCAACGAAATAGCGATAGGCTGACGACATGAATTGAAGTTCGACATGGGAATGTCCCGCCATAATTGCCACGTGCATAATTGTCATGTGAGAGGTGTTAGCTGACGTCTATTCCAGCATGGCCGGAGTAAATGGAGTTTGAAGGTGAGGGAGTGAGATCTCGTCACATTATTCTGCTTCTACCGGTCAATTTGGCTCATAGAACAAATAGAGAGGAACTCTTGGTTTACAAGAAGCGAGATTTTGTTCATTTTGAGTTCTTAATATGAAACCCCAATGTTGTTTACGTTCTTTCCTAATGCAAAATAATGACCTGCGACGAGTGACCTGTGGAATGTGACCTGTGTTTTAGACCCACGGATTGAGTTATCACCTTAGCATTAGAATTGTGATGCTATAAGACGCCGATTTTTTTAGGCTGCTCAAAACGACGATCAATAGCGCAAGGTTTTAGTTGAAATTGCAAAACGTTTCTATGTTTTATTTATAAGGCCTCAGTTGTTCAAAAGGTGGATGTGGCGCAATCAACCAGATAAATCACTATCCATTGGACAGCGCAACTGGTATCGCTATGATTTATCCGGCGGATAGCATCATCCATCGTTTGAACAACTGGGGCCAGAGGTAATAAACGAAAGGAATTTATGGAATCCTTCGCTGGACACCGGCTTTATGTTTAGAAATCTAGACATTTGAAACACTTTAGTGGGATATGCTATTTAGACAGGGGTCTATTTACTTATTCGCAAATAAATGTTGTTGCGATTGATACAACTTTTTGTTCATCTCAGTGTCGCTCGGGTCTGTCTGGAAATAGCATTCGATAAAGAGAACAACTGTTACAGTACATGTCCTGATTTACGCGTACACATTACCGACTTCATCTTTCGCCTCCCAAGCATACTTTCAATTGGGAGTAAAGATTGCGTGACGAGCGAAAACACTCTTCATTGTGTTGAATCCATCCGGCCATCCTGGCTCGAACTACGACATCAACAGTCAGAGGACTTTGATATATACGAAGAGTTGAAGTTTATGCCTAAAATGCAATATTTTGACACGGAGTAAGAGGACCCAAGGCCTTGTTTTTTAAATCCGTATCTGGGCCAGTACCTAATCCGCAGTCCGCATTTTATACCTGGTCCTCGTTTTATACCCGGTCCGCAGTCCACGTTTTATACCTGGTCCGCGTTTTATACCCGGTCCGCAGTCCGGGTCCGCAGTCGGCCTTTTATACTGACCGACCTTTAAACCCTGGCCGTTGCATTGCCTATAGAATACTCTATTTGATTCATATTTGTTGCCGTTTTTTTAATTTTATCAGGATATCAGACTGAATTATGCTCTATTTCGTGTCCTTGTAATGTAAAGTATTATGACAATTTCACAAAAATATCAGAACGGGTATGAAAATCCGGATTTTTGCAATCCCGATCGCATGTTCGTCGAGATTCGGGACTTTCAATCAAAAATCGGGATAATCCCGACCAAATCGGGATGGTTGGACAGTCTGCGGTTGTTTAACCACTTGTGTAATTGTAATGACCCCTTCTGATGCTGTTTCTCAAAGTATGCATGAGTCGAACTTAGCAAGTGGAGATGTTCCGATCCAAAACAGCGGCTCTGGTCTTTACTTGCGTGTGTCTGAAATGAAATCCAAGGACTTCAAATTGTAAACTTCCGCGTGAAATGGCTTCGCAAGGCGACATTTTGATATCGAAACCGGAATTGTTGTTGCTGGTTTGTCTGCTTGTACATCAAGCAAATTGGTCTTTTGTGAGTGGTGTTGTGCCTGAGTTTTTTAAGTCCCAAGCTAAAAGCTGGGTCGTGGAAAGACGTCTTTCCAAGACAGACGTTTTTACTGTTAAGATGAAATCAGGTTATAGGTGTTATCATGAATGGTGCGGTTTTAAGTTTAACGCCAGACCCCTTTCAGCGAGCTCCCACTACAGCTCTTGCAGTTGCAGTTGCGACAATCACGGGTTTCCTTCTTTTGTCCCATCGATGCAAAGGTGTATCAATACAAGTTTAGTAGCTAGCTTTGCAGGTATGCTTTAATTAAGTCAACAATGGTAGAGTGTGTGCTAAAGCGCGGGCCACTCGAGCAAATTTGGCTTTTTCTCGATATATCAACATCAGCATTATCACTATCAATTGTTTCACGCTCTATGAACATTTTATAAGACGACTGAAAACAATAGAATCGAAATGTTACCCAAACGTAACGTAAATCAATAGAGCGAGGTATTGTTGCATTTCATTTCGTTGTTGATGTAACAAGAAGTTGCGGCAAAATGCTATGTGACAATTATTATTTGCTCTTGTGGGTGAGAGAATTGGGTCAAATTTTATGTGACAAATACGTTTCCTGAATAGATGGTGCACCATTATGTGGCAAATAAAAGTTGGCACGTGGGAAAATGTATTCTTGCGAATTACTGGTCACGTATGTAAAACGTGGCAATAGGCCATTTCCGAGTTGACTTCAGCCTCTTTTTCAAAGCGAGTCTAAGTGCGAACTCTTTCTTATTAAAATGAGTTTTTATTCATATGCAAAGTAAAACTGATTACCATCACAAAACTTTCGCACTTAGACTCGCTTTGAAAAAGAGGCCGACGACAACTCGGAAATGGCCTATTAAGATCGCAATTCTCTCTATTAGCATGCATGGCTTGTTTTTGCATGGGTCTCTGCCTTTTAAAGTCAATTTTGGTGCACAAACATGTTTTTGGCAAATATTTGCCATCCCCGCATACACATGGTCAAATATGTTTGCCACATAAAATTTGACACAAAATTTGCCCCTGTGAAAGTTCAGATGGGAATGGTTAAGTAATGGTCTGCGCAAGAACTAGGCAGGCCAAGCGCAAAATCGATTGGTGTTAAGTATTAATTGTTAATTTCAATGAAATTGACAAATCTGATAGGTTGATATGAAAAAATCGCCGAAAAAACAAGGAAAACTCCGACATAAACAACATTTTTTCACTTAGTTTTCCCTATGCCTGGGCCATCTCCCTCACAGCCAAATTTCAGCATTGTTCTATGTACCAATCTATGCGTGCAGCCTAACTGCCTCTATTTCAATAGGCTATTGTTCTTTTGCCTAGTTCTTGCGCGGACCATTACTTAAAATGAGAAATCCGTTAAAGGGGGGAAATCTTTAAACGAGACAACTTTTAAGATTGTTTGGGCATGAGTGCAAAAGTTCTGGGTAAATATTAATTTTGGAAGCTTTGTTGTAGAAACAAATGTTCCTTAAGCCAGTTTAACTGCAGAGGAAGCAATTTTCCTGTACTAACAAAATTGTTTCTGAATTGAGTCTAAAACATTGCTTTCTTTTTGGTAACTGTTTGCAAATAATTTCTATAGTTAGCTAACTGAACAGAAATCTTAGTCTAACCCCCAGGCCCTAAATAATTGTCTTCTACATTTTTCTTGTAGGTTGTCAACACTACATTAATAGTGATACTCTTCTGGTCACACCAGTTGACTTGAGCACAGGAAAACCAAGAAAGGATAAGACCTTTGAATTTAAGAGCAATGGTGAGACTACTTGCAGCCTAAATGGAAGCTACTTCCATGATTGTGAAGGCTTTCATAGCAGGTGGCAACGTGTTGCTGAGGGGTTCTTTACACTTAGGACGAATGGCAGCAATTATGATGTAGAGGTAAGTAACTTATATTTAATTGCTGGCAAGGCATTTTGATAACGATAGGAAAGTACCAACTTTGGAGAGGGCTCCTTCGTAAGAATGGTAGATCTCTCTCCTTTTCAACAATATGTTTAAAGATATTGTGTGCAGAAGCATGCTGTGGTTCGAAGGTTTATTTAAAGAGGCTAAAAGCTTTACTCTTATCTTTTTTTAAAACCTTCCTACCAGCTTTAATAATTAAACAGGGTGCAAAGAAAATTAATTTTACAGCTTGCCCTTCGGGCAAGCTGTAACCAACATCTACTAGGCTGAAAGTAATTTTTACTATGTCCCGAAAAAAAATTTTCACGAGCAGAATGAAAAAATAATTATTAATTATTCCTTACAGTACTTTTGTAATTTTAATTATCCGAAAAATCTTCGCTTGCCCGTCGAGCAAGTTAAGCACAGAATTCACTAGCCCGATTGCAAAATCCACTAGCCCGGGGCTGTCGGACACGACTTTCTTTGCACGCTGTTAAAGTATACGACAGTCAAAAAATCTCTTTTTTTTCTTTGGATTTCAAAACTACATTTTCCAAACACTCGATTGTCAAAACTTTAAGCCTTTTAATATCAGGAGGAGACATTGGTTTATTTTAACTAAAATTTTCTTATTTGATGGTCTGCCATTACTCACTCACTTTAAAATGCTCAGCCCTCTGAGAGAGCTGGATCAAGGGGAAAATGAGATCACTAGATTAAAAATACAGCTTGTGTGTACACGACAGATTTAGTGTGCAGCACGGGTGGTTTTGGCTTCCAAGCTCTCAAACATGTATTTTGCATTCTTAATAACTTGCATTCACACAGTGCGATTTTCAAGTGTTGAGTAAATGACGTCATTTTTTCCTTGATCCAGGTCTCTGAGACTCTGGTCAGGTTTAAATGGGAGTTAAATGGCATATGGTTAATTCAAAACATCAGTCTCAAACTAAATGGTTTTCTGATTGAAATTAAAGCTTAAAATTTTGCCAGTCAAGTGTTATGTGAACACATTCAAAATTAAAAGAAGCCTACATGTCATTTTGATCATAGCACTTTAATGATGTCATTTTGATTGTAGCACTTAAATGGTCTATTTACTGTTACAAGTCCAAAAAAGTGGCCAGATCCATGTTGTTGAAATGACATAAATCAAATTCTTGTTAAAAACTCTTAATAATATCTTGCGAAATGGAAAAAGGTGAAGCTTTTCTATTGATTGGATGTGTTAAAGAGCTTAGTTTGATCTATCTCAACTACGCTGATTGGTTGATAACCTCGGCTTATACTAGTTCTTGCAATTACCTTGTTTAGAAATAATGATTTTTTGCAGTCACAATTTTGAAGACCATGGATACATTTATTTAATACCTCACATAATTACCACAGGAGATGGTTGACCATGTCTCTTTACTAAATTTTCTTTTGATATGAATTCAACTATTGTGTTGCTTTGTGTTTTTGCTTTTTTTTTTTCACAGTGGCAAGCAGACACCGATCAAAGGCTCTCTGGCAGGATCATTCGCTTGCAAATCAGCTGCGCAACTTCCTCCCACTGCTTTCTTTTTAAAGCACTGGGAGTTGTAACTTGTAAGTGCATAATTGAGTTTCTGGGGAACTTTTGTACAGCAAGCAGACTATAAGAAACCTTCACTTTGGCCAATTTTCAGTGAAAAGGTCATAGCCTATGGCATTTGCTGGTCACCTTGCCTGACAGTTGAGACTGTTGAAACTAGAAAATTAAATTGCTCTGTTTTTAAGAAGGCAGGGTATATACAGTGTGTATATCAAGCCTAAAGTTTTAAACAATTATATATGCCTAGCTGGTGAAGATAAAAACACAGCTGGTTTTGCAGCTTTTGATTTCCCTACTTAATGACACCACTTGAAAACAATTAAACTTGTTTTTTTCCTTTGTGACGAGTTATTGGCACTGTGACACATTGAACATTAATAATAGAAAATAAATTGTAATATGAGGCTCTATCCTTCTGCAATATGGAAACAAAGTACTTAAAAGAAAGGATGTTTTTTGATCCTGGTGTTGGTATGCACCAGTAATATTGTAAATTGTTATAAAAACTTAAACTTTATATTTCTGTTTGATCTAATTTGAGATAATGCCAGTTCAAGTTCCTCAACTGGTTCGACTTTGTCGTCGTCATCATCATCATCATCGTTGTCACCATCACTGTCCGTTCTACCACCAGCAAAATCATTGGTACTATCAAGGTCTTCAGCACATTCGTCACTGTCCCCACTGTTGCCACAGTTGACATCACCCTATTCATTAGTTAAAAGCCACGCCGTAGCAATGCCTTCAGTGAACACGAGAGAAATCCAGGCAACATCATATGCTGAACTTCAAACTTCATCATTCTATGCTGATGAAACAACTGATGAATTAGTTCCAACAGTACTTATTCAACAGCCCTCTACCGGTGTGACTGTCTTTCCAATTCCAATAGAGCCATCAAAGGTGAGTGCCTGTACCATGACACTCCAACAGTAATTTAATTTGTGTAACCATTCTAACAAAATAACAGGCACAGTTTAGGTCTTCGGAGAGGCCAGTGTGTCTGGGAAAAAAATCTCTCCATAGCATCTCTCTAAAACACAACACCCTTACAACAGAGAGTCATCTCTGACTCTCATGGCAGATAGCTGTTGAAAGTGCACTTCTCTTGATCACAACAGACAATTGCTCTAAACCACACTTGTCTCACGACACTCTAAAGTGTACACCCTTAAACAGATATGGCACACCCCTTTAAGTTCAACAGACATCCCAAGACAGCACACACTCTTCAGACTCTTACATCAGTGATCTCTCTAAAATACGATTCTCTCACAACGATATCTTTTTGAAATGACAATTAATGAACAGATGTAGGATGTTTTAAAGTGTATTGCACTTTGTGACTGGTAGATTTGATCCACTTTGTCAGTTTCTGTTTTAAACAGTCAACTGTCGCTGTGAATACGATTGACAGCTTTAAAAAATGAAAATGTTTATAATAATTTAAAGGCTAGTGGCCGCATGTTATTGAAAGGTGCAGTAAAGAAGCCTGAAAACTGCAGAGCTTAAATGGGATTTTAGCCCGTGATCTCCATTGCACTGCCGTGGTTCTCTACCAATTGTCCCATGGAGGCACATGTGTTGGGAACAGGTCAATTTGTTGGGCTTATGTGTTCCCAAGACGGCTCCCAACAGATGTGGCTTAACAATTGATAGAGCACCACTCCAGTACAGCAAATGCTGTGGGTTAAAACCCGTGTAGGCCCCAAATTTTTTCAGGGTTCTTTAATGGGAATTAATTAAATTGTCTTGACAATTGAGGATTATTTCTTCATTTCAGTCATCTTCCAAAAGCACACTCCTGACCTCCTGCAAAAGACGTTTCTCCAAATCATACTCCCCCCCTCCCCCCCAATAGACATCTCTGTAAAGTAACGTCTCCCTTTCTTTTGCCAGACAACTGCGTCAGAGTCAGTTAGTGCTGCTGGTGATATTTTTGAACCAGGCGGCCATGAAGCTCAAACTGGGGGAACCTCCGATGGCATCTTGATTGGAGCTGCATTGGGAGGAACTTCATTTGTTGGAGCAGCAGCCGTCATCATGCTATTCATTTTTTGGAAGCGGAGAAGGGCGGGGTAAGATGATTTATTTTCTGTCAAGGTTGTTAGTAATAAATGGCTTTTTCTGTGGATAACAACCTGCAAGTCTATTGACGGATTGCACGTTACGTCATTTTCGTCATGTTGGTGCTCGAAAACAATAGATCCTCGTCAGCGCCTATTGTTTATACCACCTTCATGGCGGCGATGTTGCAATAAATTTATTGTTATCAGTGTCTCCAGAGATTTTTAGTCACGTGTTTGAATTCCAAGAATTGGGATCTTTCACTTACACAAGGATTGCATTTACAGCCGATTCTGCATTAAACCCGTAGACAGGTTTCATTATAATTAAATGTCACCTTCAGTTAATGAATTGCAGTGTGTGGTGCTTCAACTTGGGGCATACTATGTTAAATTAACACTCAGTTCCGGAATAGCAAATCATCTGTTACGTTACAAAAAAGCATCTTTCAGTTCAGTCAGATTCAATTTAACAAATCAATCAATAAGATGATGCATTTATCGCAATGCTCTATTCGCTGATGCATTTATCTAGTTTACATCGTTTAATTGACTTTACAACTTTTGGTTTATGTAGGGGAAACACAGAGAAACAGAACAAACGAGGTAAGTTACGCAAATGATGAAACGTCATCAGGTAACAAATGATGAAACGTCTGTACTGTATGTAATGTCTGTACGGATGTAATGTCTGTACAAATGAATGATGAAATTAAATGATTAAACGTCGTCAGGAATACATTTAAGATCATAAGACATTACGGCAAACTGAGCGGAAGTCATCTTCAGAGTCATTAAGGAGTGTCAAAATTGATTATAATAAATTGAATCAAGAGTCAAAAGCACAGCAGACGATTTCAGTTAATTTTTACTCCGGTTTTACATTATAGTTGCAAATCCTGTGTATGGCATCGCAGGCGATGAAATCCAAGTGAAAAAAACAAACGGTGAGCAAATTGTGCCGTCCGCTGGTGCACAGGAAAACCAAGAAACATACCAGGATTTCAACAAGGGTGAGCAGATTCCACAGCACTCGCTATTAAATACAGTACCAGCTGAGTTGATAGCTATACCAAAAAACGTCAGAACGAGTAAGAGGGTGGTAAAGGGTATTTTCGTGACCCGTAATCGCCCCTTTTTTTTTCTCCCGTGAAATGTGAAATGGCTAATTTTGTCCTCGTGAATCGTGATCTCCATAGTAGCCGTGAACCGTGATTTTCATCATGTCTTCGTTTTCGTGAATTGTGAAAGGACCGTTTTATTTTCCGTAAAACGTGCGATTTTCTGTCTATTTTCCCATGATGTTGATCTTCTTGCACGGAACCCAGGTTTACATGTAATACAGTAATGCCATATTTGATCAGGTTGGATTATAGAATTGAAAGCCTTTTGTAGTCAGTGTGGATAAACATGCATACCGGCTCCTCGACTTGCCTACTCAAGAGAGTCTAGTAGTCTATGAAATTGCATGTGTAAATGGATAGCAAGAGGTAGCTGTTAAATTATAGAGTAACGGGCTGTTTCGGATCTTCCTGACATTCGGGAGGAAACATAGCCGTTAGTCAAGAGAGTGTCCGTTCGAGGAGAACAAGTAACTAACTCAGATGTAATGATGATGTCGAACCAATCGAGGCACGTTGTGGCAGTCACACAATTGCCATTTTAGATGTCAAATATCACCAAATCAAACCACTTAATTGCCATCAAATCACGGGACAATGTCTGTTTATGGATCAGTTATTACATACCGAAGGAAATGCTGTCAAAACAAGGAATGCTTTTGCATTTGTCGGTTGACGCTCACTGAACGCCAAGCAAGGCGCGCAGATATGAAGCCTCTTTCGAACTGGGGATTTTCTGAATTACACGAGGTGTGGCTAACAGTACCATTTTTTTGTCTTTTTCCTACCAGGGAAAAACAGTGATGCAGCAATATACAGCAGTGCGGACGGTGATTATGACAATTGTGCCGTGTACCAAAGCCTGGAAAAACAGACTCCTGGGTGTCCTGTGTATATGAGTTTGGATTTAGGACAGGCAAAAGCACCAGGTACTACAGGCTTAAAAAATATCAATCCTAAGCGGTCAACGTCATCAGACCCAAAGTCCAGTGCTACTGGGCCAGTAAATTCAACAAGTAAAGTTTCAACGGGGTTACCAAATCCTAAGGCAAAGAATAACACATACACCACAGGAAAATCACGTGAAGGGCATGCTTTTACTCAAGGTCCGACGTACAGTGTCCTTTATAAAGCTGGTGCAGACCAAGTGACCACGTCAGATGCCCTGTATAGTGACCTAGAGAGGCCTAATTCAGGAGAAGATTATGAGACCCCAAATGATGACCCTATGTTTCCCGCGGTTCTTGTGGAGCCCAAGTCCTCCCACATGTCATCTGAAAGTGGGCTTGAGAAAAATAAACTAGAGGACCCTGATGATGCAAAGAGTCCCTACATAGAGGACTGTGGCACCTCGTATGAGCCCCTCTATAATGTGCTGGATGGGCCAGATTCAGATGGATCGGAAAAGCCAAGGTCAAATGAGCCCCGTCCTGCAAGTGGGCGGGATAACCCAGCTTACGAGCAAGCCCTTGACTTGGATCAGTCTTATGTTGTTCTTGAGGAAGAAGATACAAATGGGCCAACACAGTCAGGCCAAAATAAGTCCCATCCTCCAAGCAGGTATGACAACCTGAATTACGAGCAGACCCTTGAGTTACATCGGGCAGATAATCTTCATAAGGAGCCACAGACCGATGGGCCAAAACAGCCAGGGCCAAATAAGCACCATCCTTCAAGCAGCCATAAAAATCCCGCTTACAAGCAGACCCTTGAGTTTGATCAACCATATGCTGCTCCACACAGACCAGGGACTGAAAGCGAATCTCTTTATGAACCCCTTAGAAGGGGTCCTACACAATAATTTTATGCAGCCTTGGGCCAAACCAACGACCCCTTTCGAGAGGCTGAGCAAGTATGAAGGAAACAGTCTCCTTTCTTCACAGAGCCCGGCCTTAAAAAATAGGGAGAAGAATTGGAAGCAGGGCAAAAAATATAGATCGGAAAATGCGTGGAAGGCCCATCCACGTACATATGATAATGTTGATAAACAAAATATGCCAATCAGTGAGAATTCGAACCAAATACAGGTAGCAGGTGATTGGTTTGCATGGGTTGTCCCGTTCGTAGCACAGTTGTCAGTGGCAGCCGGATCCAGGATTTTTGAAGGGGAACGATATCGGAATATCTGTTGAACGCTGATTTCATACACTGTAGGCTCTCAAGACAACTCAGTTTGATCAATATAACGAAACTGTGTTTACTTTTATTTTGATTTTTTTCATTTTATATTCAACAATTGGAGACAAAATCGCGGGAGTAGTACACTATACTTTTTTTTTTCTCTTTCATAATTTTAAGCGCTTGAACAACCCAAAAAGGGAATGGAGGGGAGAGGGGTAGCTAGCCACCCAATCCACCCTCCCTGTATCCCCCCCTGATTGGAATGGGTTTACCTCTGATTGAGTGGCAAAGGGACACTAGTGTTTTTGGCCAGTCGCTGAGCGTAGTAATGCAAGACCAGGGCAAAATGACCTTAATTTGGCCAGCACTGGAAATTAAGGGAGATTTCCCAAGGCACAAGCCAGAGAAGAAGTTTAAAAATGCAAGTCTGTGTTAACCCATAAAAATATAATGCTATTTTTATACGTCGCATTGAATGTTTCCTCAGATGTTAGAGAGAGATTTTAAATACATTTTGTGGAAATGAAACGTTTTTTGGGCTTCAAAGTTAAAATGAGAAAGTCTAAATTGTATTCAAGGCAACGACTGTTGCATTTTAATGCAAGCCTCGTATTTTTCATATAAATTTTGTAGCTATTGAAATAATTCAAAGGTATTCTTCATTTTGTATGCTGGAAAATTTCATGTACCGATGTTTAAGCAAACCCGACAATATGAAGGTGGTAATGTATCAAGTCTATTGATTGAAATCAGTCGTTAATTTAACTTGAATACAAACATGCGTCAAAGTCAGATTACATTAATAATTATTTAGTTTTTGTAAAACAATTTTGATGAAATATATTTTAATGCTATAATGGAAAAATATATACTAAGACAGATGACAGTAATATATTATATACTATTACAGTGAATGAAATAATATATGAAATGAATCATATTGAATATATTACAATATTACAAAATTAATTTGGTTACCTATAATAAAGTCTGTGGTAAAATGGCTTTGACTTTCCTTTCTTTGCTTTTCTCCCTCTTTATTTCTTAGTTCGTTCTGTCCCCTCGATATAGTGTGCTGATAATTTTCTAACGGGAATTTTCTGCAATATAATGCCTTAAATCATGTGCCTTAAATAAAAGCAGGAAAAAGACAACAGGAAACCGAAGGTAAGTGGCGTTTAGGTAGGTTTAATTACTCATGTACTTATGTGAGGACAGGCAATATAAAGCACTTTCATAAATGCTGGCTGATTTATTTTTTCCGTTTTTTATATATAATATTATTTTGGACTTAACCGACCTCATTTTAGATCAGGAGTTCAATTGCAAAATTGCACACGTAACGTTTTTTGTTTGCTTGTGTTCACGAACGTAACCCGCAGAACAGGCGGTATTTTTTTGCATTTCGAGAGAGCGAAGGCAATCGCGAAGCGAAAAACGCGTGGCCCCAGTTGTTCGAAAGGTGGATAGCGCAATCCACTAGATAAATCAGTATCCAAAGGATAACTTATTGGATTCTCTGGCATTTATCCGCTGGATATTGATTTATCCGCTGGATATTGATTTATCCGGTGGATAGCGTTATCCACCTTTCGAACAAGTGGGGCCTGTTCTGCAGGCTAACACGAACTACGCAGTTTTCCTTTGTATGTTCCAATGAAGTATGTTTTTTTGCTTTTGTCGCAATTTCAAAGTTTGATCAGCGCTATTTGATGTCAAGCGACATTTCTATTTATCATTACACTGAAAATGACGGAAGTCTGTCGAAACATGTTTGTTAAAAATGTCGTGCTGCTCACAAAAACGCAGAAATTCTTTTGAATCTGGCTATGCTGGCACGTTCCGCCATGGTCAATGAGGCTTATGAGCATGAGGCCAAAAGAATATTTCTTTGGTCGCCATTTATGAGAGGCTTATGAGACGTAGTTTCTTATCTAAGGAATTTAAACACGATGGCAGAGTTACTGGTGATGAACAGCCAACATTTGGATCAGAAGCGAGACTGCATGCAAAAGCTGAACACAACCTCCTTTTAAGCCTTTTCCAGGTGTTCAGATTGTGGTGAGCGTTGAGTATTATCGCGACAGTGAAAGTTGCGCCGAGTAGCTGTGACGAGCCACCAGGAAAAATAGATCCGCAAAGCGTGTATGTGGCTGCTGCTACAGTTTTTACAGTAATTTGTCTTGCAAAGTTTCCAAAGCAAATCGGACTGCGTCTAAAGAGAGTCCAGCCGTCACAACGATGGTAAAAGGACAATCGTACTGTGACATTAAAGACAGCTCACAAAATATAAGCTGTCTAATTGTTGTTTCATTCTTAAAGTTTTTGCTTCCTACAAGCATTTGTGAATCTGTGGAAGTTTTTAAAGGTTAATAGAAGATCGCCTTCTTTCGTTTTCGGTGTGAGACCAATATAACGGGCAATTCTACTCATTCATTCTGACACTTTATTTTCCTACGTTAACATAACTATTTCTTTAAATATTTCATCGCCTTTTGTACAAATGTTAGCTGGAGAAATTAGCTAATTGAAATGTATAATTATAGCCGCTTTAAATTTACCACTTTGAAAGATTTTTATAAGTAATAAATATATTAGTGTAAATCGAAGTTGTATTCTTACTAATCGAAGTTTAACTTTTTTTAATTCACAAACTTTTCTTTGACGTACTTCCTTCTTTTTCTACCTTTGACAGAAAGAACGCTTTTTTTGTAAACTTCCAGGCCAAGTTGTTTGAATGTAGGGTTAGCACAAACCATGGATTATTAAGTCCAATAGGCCGTTTCTGAATTCACTTCAGCCTCTTTTTGAAAGCGAGTCTAAGTGCAGTCTTAGGAAAACGACTGAGTTCTTATTCAAAAATAAATATTTGCACTGTTGGAAATGGCCACAACAATACACAAATGTACCTACATGCATTAAGTCCAAATGCATTCACAATCAGATGCAATTGAGAAAAATTAAAATCTAGGATGTTGCTGCCTCCTATGCACTTGTCAAGCTTTAGTAAATTTACACATCTGCATACTCAAATTGCACATGGGAATATATGATGTTCATAAATGGGCATGACATGCATTCAGAACGTAATAGTACATTCTTAACCCTGTTAGGCTCGAGAGTTGTTTTTTGTCAAAGCACTGCCATGTTCAGAATCTGTATTGGGTACAAGCTCAACATAGTAAGGGATGGCACCCTCAGGCCCATTTTTCACAGGGGCATCCTCGATGGACACTTCTGCAGGGCCCTCCAAAGAGGACACACCCGGGGAGCTAGGCCCCTCTACAGTTGCATAAAGAGGTGATGAAGACCCATTGTCTTCACAGTCATTTTGTTCATGTTTGTATCCAACAAAGGGTGGGTCATTGTTAGCATGGAAATCTAGATTTTCAAGACTTGAACAGCTCACTCTTATGAAATCGTCTGGTTTTGCATAGTCGTATTCTTTGTCCTTAGGTTTGCTTTGTGGCGGTGGTGGGCTCTGCGCCTCACTATATATATTAGCTGGTTCAACAATAGATAAGTCTTCTCTTGGTGGTGTTACTTTGGGGCCTCTTTCTTCCATTGGAAGTAAATATCCTGAGTGATCTAAAAAGCAATAAAACTATTACTCACTTTAACACTTTAACTGCAGTTTATTCTACTCATTAATCTTGGTGTTTTGTGGAAATTCTTTGCCATAGGAGACTATATGCCACATTAGAATTCTGTCATTCATATTTCACGGAAGAAACATGGCTAAGGAAATCAACTCCTTGCAACAAAAAACTTGTCCAGCTGGGAAGTAAGAATGCTTTTGACCTGATTGTGTCTGCAGAGCAATATCTCCATCGTTCTGTAAAAAATGTTTCTGCAACATACACGTATGTAATTTTCCTATTGTAGCTTGGACCTAAGAGATTCAAGAGCTGATGTTTACGAGCATTAGCTTTTAGAGCAAATTTTCCTGACAAACTTAACTTACCTTGTTCTGGCTTTAAAAGCCTCTGATAGTCTGATCTCGTGCTCCCTTGTGCAAGTTTCAAGGCAGCATATCCTTTTCGACCAGGGCTTCCTACCCTTGCATATCCTGCCTCGCACACCCTGGAAGCAACTGAGTCATCATTGTTGCAGATTGGATTCCGAGCTGTAGGATTAATGACAAGGAATCAAATACATGAAATGCAAAGTTAAGACCTAGTGAACTTTTCTGCATGAGAAATACATAAGAACTGTAGATTTTTCTACAGCAGCAAGAAATCATGAGCAGAAATCTGATGCATGGACTGCACACGCTTAAAACTCCCATATTGTGCCACTGAAAAAGGAGAATGTGCAACTCTTGAATGAGAGGCTTAACCTGCCTGTTGACTATTATGGTAGTTTTAGGAAAGGTTAATACTGCTTGTGAACTGACTGCCATCTTGGTTAAGTGGTGATGGGTGCATCTGACTTTAAATCTAAAGGCCAGGCACCTTGAGACCTGGCTCTGCTTTTGCATTGTTTCTTTTGCCAAGAAAGTTGGTTCCACATTGCACCTAATAGGAACAAAGTTAATGCAATACAGCTTCAATGCTAAAATGAGGGATAGTTCACAAAAGGTTTTGGAACTAATGCAAGCCCCTTGTTATTAATGGCGATGTTTGGTGACCATACCTAACTGTGACCTGTTTTTTCGTCTCCGACTCCTGAAAATGTGAAAGAAAATACACGATTCAAGAACTCAACAACTTACAACAAAAGCAAAACATTCAAGTGAACACAACACAAAGCAAAGGATGACCATGGCCGAGCTTTTCAGTGTTAATGAGAGCTAGTCTGAAATCGTGCACAGTGATGCAACACATCTGATGATGGGTGGGGGCTACCCATGGGGGAATTGGCTTACAGAGCCTTCCCCAGGGTGGGGAATTTGACATGACTACCACCTTTGAAGGCCAAGAGAATCCAGAATTTGGCATTCCATTGGTGCCCATGAGTGCATGGTGAATTTGACCTCCAGTAGGTGCACTGGAGTGGGGAATTTCATCAATGAAAATGTCTAATTCGCCTGGGTCAGCCTGCATTCCCCAACCCTGGGGCTTGACAGGTGCATTAGTTCTCAGATCTGCTCCTGACAAAGAGGTTTCTCTCTGAGTAGCCCAGTTTGGTTCAAGTTTATCAGTTCTTTAAAATGTCTACTGTCATCCTCTCTAAATAAAATTTATTTATTAATAATCTTTGTTACTTTATTTGAGAGCTCACACCCAAACATCAGCTTTTGAGTCTTTTTACAGAAGTCGAACTGATGTTATTCTGCCAGTGGACATCAAATTCTTCAGTGCATGATCTTACCTTCGCTTCATTTTACAGCACATCCAGATTATTGCTGTGAGTGCCAGAGTGGTTATGACTGCAGCACCAGTTATAACACCGATCAGCCAAATGGGAAGTGCAACCTTTTGGCCCACAATTAACTCACTGTCAACATTATCAATGTTTGATGAATCAGTTGTGCGATCTCTTTCAGGTCTTTTTGTTGCAGTCGTGTCTTCAGTAAACGGCCCTTGAGATGCTTCTTTGGACAGCACCTTTGTTTTTGGTATTTGCTAAAAGTAAAGTGAATGATACTAAACAAAAGATTTTCTCTTGGGTACTTGGTAAGCTTTGTTAAGCCCACTTGATTTCAATTAATTTCATGGGGCTCATCAAGTGCAGCGGTAGTTTGACTGAGTCGTTGAGGTGCCAGACTTGAATTGTGGAGGTCCCAAATTCAAGTCTTGCTCTGACTGCCAGCTGGAGTTGTCATGGCTTGACCCTGGAGCAACTCCTTGGCTGAGATGGTAAATAGCCAACTGGTCAATTAAGTATTATAAGGGTAAACACACTCTGCAATGACAGCAGTGGCAATGAAGAACATAATATAGTATTATAAGGGCAAACACACTCTGCAAATGCCAGCAGTGGCAAAGAAGAAGTTAATATAATTCGACTGTAAATCAGGGAGGGTTGGCCAAATTCCACAACACAAAGTTGAATTGATACCCATGAGACTTGGCTGATCCTGTGTCAAGGCTCAGTTCACTGACAGTGACTTAAAGCAACAGAAAAGGGATCCCAAACTTCAGCCCACATTACTGTCACAGAGTAGAGTACAGTTGGACAAACCACTTGAAATACTTGGAAAGTTGGAGAGGAAGATCATAAGAGAACATAGCGTAACATCACGGGGGAATACATGATTGACAAGCCTTCTAGAGACTTGGCCTGAACTGTCAACAACAGGTGCACTCCCTACCACAGACATCCAACGAGAAATTCAGCAGCTCCTGGAAAGCTTCATGATTACCGGTACCAAGTCAAACTTTACATTGATGATAGTGTTCAACTGTCAGTGCTGCTTTGCCATTAACAGCTGTAAGCAGCTTGAAGAACAACTTGAAAGGGATGAAGAACCACTTGATAGAGCATGTAGAAGGTCCCATGCTTTGGGTATCTTCTGTTGTTGTGGCACCAAAATCAGCAAGGCAAGATAAGACTGCTGTGCATTGACAAGGGATGGGCCAACAAGGCTGTTCTATGCCAATGTCTTTTTTACCTCAACAATCAAAGAGGGTGTAGCTCACCTGACCTTACAGTATGTTACACAAGAAACTGGATTTAAACCAAGGTTATATTCAGCTAGAGCTTGCAGCTGAGTCAGGATACATCACGTTTACTATGGGAACATGACTAATTTAAACTGGGGAACAAGGGAACGGAGACAAAATATCTCAGGGAACAAGGGAACACAAACCATTTTAGGGATCAAAAAGCTGCGAAAAAGTTTGGAATTACTTTTGGGAACAAGGGAACACAAGCAAGTTTTTAAAGGGAACACCTAAGGCTGACAAAGATATGGCATCTATAGAGTGACGCATGAGATACCCAGACTAAAATGAGGATGATGTGATATGTGGACAACAAGGCTTACAAGATCAGAGATGATGACAAGGTGTTCATTTTGGTCAAGTTCAACCCTAATTATACACACAAACATCTGCTGTGGTTGTTTCTAAAAAAAGTAATTACAATGTATGGTACTTACTGTGGTAGAGGGTAAAGTTTTGGATTTGCTAACAGGACTAGTTTGTTTAGTTGGTGATGGTGGTACTGATTCAGCAACTGGACCTGATAAATGAATAGAATAATACTCATCTGATAAACTTTTCTATTCAGTTCACACAAGCCCACCTCATGCCAACTGTATGGCCGTGACTTCAACTCTGCATAGTTTCTGCCTGAGCCTTTTATTTCTGTTCATTTTGTTATGAACTAAACAGTCTGACAAGTATTTTGTGGTACAATAATTAATCCTTTGACTCCGAATAGTGACTTCATAAATTTTACTCAGGCTAAAAGCCAGAGGATTTTATTCACCAACTGGGGACCTCTCTGGAGTTGAAGGGTTATAACCTCTTTAAATATTATAATCATCCTCACACATCTTAATCTTTTATACAAGTAAAGTGGTTTTCAAGGGCCTGTTTATATGGAGAGCGTTACTTTCCGAGGAGGAACCTGAACGTACATTAAAGACAGCCCTCCTTTACATGCAGAGTCAACTGCTAGGGGCACGACAGGGTTAGGGTTTCTGACAGGGCCTGCAGAGATGCAATTTGATTCCACCAGAAGCCTACAATGCTGATTCTATTCGACATGACCCTCCAAGCAGGGTTACTCAATCTTCAGCATTTACACGGCCTTAATAAACAAAAAGTAACTCCCTCACACAGTAACCCTGTGAAAATGTGCGTGTATGTATGTTGTTTTGCCATGTCACTGCTGTGACATGGCCACTCTGATGGCTGCTCTGACCTGATCTCTGTGTATTGCAAGATCGGTTTGCCTCGCCCACAGGCATGTGCAAGCACTCTTTCATGTCTTGAGACATGAAAACAATCCATCTTGGAATAGACAGAGATGACAATTCAGAGCAGCCATCAGAGTGGCCACGTCACAGCAGTGATACAAAGATGATGATGTTGATGATGATAATGATGACAACAATGTTCAATCATTATGATAACGATAAAGTACCTAAATGCATTTATGGCAGTTTCCCATAAATCCCTTTGATTGTAAAGCCTGGGAGAGGGAATTAGAATGTGGCTTAAAGACCCAGTATTGCCCATTATGCTTCAGGCACCTCTGTTGTTGTTTTGGCGTCTATTGTTTTTCAAGTGATGGCAGCACGCGGTGTATGTGGACAATACTGGGTATTTAAGACACTTATTTCCTTTCATTGCATGATCATTGTCGGTGCAAACTGTATTTCTTAATGTTTGTTTTATTACATACGAAAGTTTTACTTACATGAAATGTTGTGCGAGCCATTGACCTTAAACACAATGCATAATTGTTCTATTTTGTCGTCTTGATTGGTGTGTGCACATTCTATCTGGACTTTGACAGTTTTTCCAAACAATTCATCCACTGGCTTTCTATCTGTCCACTGAAAGAAAAGAATGTAACTACAATTTAAGGCCTTTATGCAAATAATTGAAAATTAATTACCATTACGTTGTTGTTTTTTTTGTCATTTTACCAATTTTTATTGGGCAAATTTCAAGTAATAAACAGTGCAAGGGTTTGATGTGGTAATTGAGTTTATTGTACTTTCATTGTACAGTATAATTGTCTTAATTTTCTTCATTTGGTTTTCCCTAGTTGTTCCTTTGTACATTTTGTGAGCATGTTTTTTTTTCTTGAAGCCAGGAATGCAATCCTTAACTAAGACCATTAAAATGAAAGGTTTGAACTTGAATTGCTTGCAGTGAGACAGATAAACTATTATCTTGGGTTTGCTTTATCTCTATTTGCTTTATTTTTATTGTTTATTCATTTGTTTATTTATAATTGATTTTTGTTGTCAGTGTTGTTTTTTAATGAAACTGCAACCAAATTTTGACCAAAGGTTTAGAAAACATACAAACACCACAGCAGATTAGCTTTGAAAAATATACCTCTAAGAAATGAGCATGTCTACCAGGTCTTCTATTTTCATGGCGAATATAGAATGCTGATCTGGGAGACTGAAGCTGTTTCCAAGGTTGTGTGATTTGATCTGTACTGAAGTATGTTCTTGTAGCTTCGCAACTCTCTACTGGAAGACTCTGTGGTTTGAATCTTATTGAGCTTGAATTATTGAATACTTTGAGTGGGTCAGAGGGCTTTTCTCTGAAGAATTGCAAACTGCACCCTGGAAAATCAAATTACAGAGGGTTAAATTATTAATACAATTTCACCTTGGTCTTAATCATAAGTTAATGTGCCATCATAAACAAAGCCATCAGGTGATCCTAACCAATCCTCTAGGAATTGACTTCTATTAACCAAACACTTTCTTGTGTTCAAGTAAAACAACATGGCTGGCTGCTCATGTCAGTGAACATCATCTAGGTGAGTGTGGTCATCAGAGGCATGTTGTTGATTACAATGACATTAATTTCTCACGACCTTGGCAGAAGATAGTCTGTCTTGCTGCTGCTGAGCTAGCAATAAAGTGCTCAGAAGAGTCTTCACGAGAGTGCAGTGATATTTATTATTTAAGTAGATGGTATAGATACCCCAGTTATATATTGAGCTCATTATGTGAAGTAAAGAATGTGATGTCTGTAACTGGTTAGTGGTGATAATTATAATTGGCTGAGTCGGATTAGACTGTACACGCCTATTGGTTCTGCCATCCAAGTGACTTTTAATATTACAGTCTACATCATCACTGGAAATCGGTTACCCATGCAAGCCCCAGAACTGAGCAAACCTGAGACTCTCCCTTTAACATGGGTGCATAAAGTTGGAGGGCCACATGTTGATTAGCCTTGAGTTATTAAGTATTTAATACCTTCGCTGAATGTAGACTCTACTTACCCAATTATATTCAATACTTTTACAAGAGAAAGAAAAACAAGTATTTTTTAACTGTATTTTTAGTCAACGTTTTCATCTAGATGAATTCAATACTTTATGGTGGTCCATCTTTGCTAAAATTGAGTTTCTCACTCACAGACCACCCAAGGAATTTTTTATTCGTTTGATTTTTTTCTGTACGTTGTACTTTTAGATCTTATTATACCATCAATTTTAAGCATGAATATAAAAAACAAATAATTGAGCCTGCACCTTCACGATTCAGCTTGTTCTCCACGCAGTGACCTTTATCTTCTCTGTAATTCGATTTTGACTTTAAGCACCGGCAACGACAACCATTTGTTGAGAATTTCCACTTGCTGCCATTAATTCTTTGACAAGGATTGATTTTATCGTTGCACGTTCCATGCTGATTGGCATCGAAGAAGTAAATTCGATCTCCAGCTTCCCAGCGAGTAAGATGACAACCGAATTGCTTGGCCGATGAAAACACCAAGAGTTTCAAAAAAACGAAAAGAAAGGTTTGTGTAAACAACGTCCCCGTCAGTTTACGAGCCATGTCTGTTCACAATGAAAATATTGAGCAAACGTTTCCGGAAGTTTGGATATTTCGAATGCTTTCTGGTTTCTGGGGTTTTGAAGCTTTGTAGAAGGTAGTTTTGCGGCTAGACGAAAAGCTTAACGGTACAACCAAGGCACCAGCTTCTCTGGAAGTCAGATAATTTGACACAAGTCTGGTAGCACTCTCTACGCTTGACAATCGCCGGAAGTGATGTCTGATATAAGCGAGGGCCCTCCCAAAAAATAAGCTTAATCGACCGCGATCGAAACGTCCTGGCATTTAAAGTCCTTTCACATCTTTCATGCTTCAATCCTAAGCATTTTTCTTATGTTTCTGAACACTGGAGGCTTCGTCAATTCCCAGTTGTTGTACCAATTAACCAGGTTGGTGTCTGTTCAGAAGTATAATTCGTCAATCATTCATAATAAGCTTTTCGAGCTTCGCTTATGCTCAAAATATTGAATCAGTTACTATTTTTGGCCATTCCATTAACGATCCACAATTGTGATAGCGACGAAATCTTTGAAGCCTCTATAGATCTGTTCCACACGAATATCTACACGTTCAATAACCGTCTGTCAACACAAGCATTACGAACATAAAAATTGCTAAAACAAAAAATTCCTGAAATGCGAGACACTATGCTTTGCTGAAAGTGAGCGTGACTGGAACGAGAGCGTTCAAATGGTCACGTAAAACTTTGCAGAGGCCGGGACGGGGAGGGATTTGGTTTGGGGGGAGGGAGGGACAAGTACAGTGCTAACGCCAATGTCAGTTAAGAACAGCTTCTGTAGATGGTTATAAGACAATGAAATGATCATAAGCGATTAAAAAAGTCAACAATATGTCGTAAATGACCATGACTTACCGATTTGTGTGCAAATTCGAGACAAAAAACAATTTTTAAAAGCACGTTCGGATAAGCAATCATGGGGGAGAATTCCTGTCAGATTTATAGACTAAATATAGAGGGCTTTCCTTTTTATTCATTTTCATGTCCGAAATAGGTAGGGCCTCTGTTCGAAATAAATGGCAAGCCAAAAGTGATAGTGATGATGGTGATGACGACGACGACGTTGTTAACAACGACGACGACGATGGCGGCGGCGGCGGGGACAACGACATTTTTATTGAACCCGAAACCATGATTGGCTAATGTGGCTTTATTATTTAGGCAAGAATATGTTCTCTGAGCTTCGGCGGGCTATCCACGCTGAACACATTCCTGCCATGTGATTGGCTGTGGCCTAATCCCCTTGGGACCTGTACAGCATGGGAGTTGATGTGAAAATAACTTGAGACATATTACCTATGGGAAAGGACATGTATGGGGGATGCCCTCTCTTTCCCCTTTATTTTCTCTTGGTTTTGTGCGTATTCGTTTCACCACCGGTATACGCAGAATACTTCCTTTGAGTATGAACGGAATAAAGTTCTGTTCGTGCTTCTCCCGATTGCAGAATGAACGTCCGCTATATAAGGCAGTGATTTTTACAGGCTCGGTCTGCCTTTCGGTCTGTCACGTGGCTCTTGAACACAAGTGTTGAGAAGGTGTGGTCACGCCCAGCTTTATTGCAATTGTCTATGGACTAAACACGGTTGCAAAGCGGTTTCGGTCAGTAAGAACTTTCGACGGTGTTACAATTTTGGGCTTTGCGGATAAGACCGGAGTTGTTGTTCCTTTTGTTACAGTTGCCTTCTGAAGGTTTAAGTTTGATTCATTCATAGCTAACTCCGAGTCAATCGTTGGACTCGTCATCTGATGTCCGAAAATAGGCGGAACACCTTCCGACGATCGATCGAAAGATTGGACGCATGAAACGACTTCGGAGTAGGTCGAAAATGGTCGCAATAACAATAAGCAGAGTCACAGTCTTACAAATGGCGTAAGACGTTTTCTAGAAAATGATATATGTTAATTTAATACGCCCACGTTGCTGAAGCGTTACCGGAGATAATATGGCGTCCCGGAAAGATTATTTTCATGCAAGCCTATTTTTGAGTTCATTCCTCTTATTGACGTTGTTCCTGCTGTTGAAAACCATTTGGGAAGAAAATTTCTCCTGATATCGAGGATGGCTGCTGCTTTACAACTTTGAATGAATGATTTAAATCTAATTAACGGAGCCTCGAATTTATATTACAGGTAATTTGGTTTTATCAACTAAGTTGATAATGTGAATTAGCCACCGTAAAGAGATTCGTAAGCTGACGTTTCGAGCGCTAGCCCTTCGTCGGAGCAAATCGAGGAATTGTGGGTTGTGTGTGGTTTATATACAGAAATATGGAGCTACGCTATTGGTTGGTGCCTAGCAACGTGAAAAGCAACAGAATAAATTAGTTGAATGAAAAGCGTTCGTTGATACCGTGAGGATTAAGAGTGCCGATTTGAAAAATAAATTTTTGTTCTAAAGTTTTGCGACTTTCTGTGCTTCCTTGATGTAGCGAGAGGCCACAGACTGTCATATGTTGCGTAGAATGATTGGGCAGATTAAAGTGTCTAGCGACCGGTTTAGATGCGTTTTTGTCGTCTTTCTCTACGTCGCGAAGATGTTCTCGGAATCGGTCGCCTAGTCGTCTACCTGTTTCGCCGATATACAACTTTTTGCAAAGAGTGCAAGTTATACAGTAGATGACATTGGCTGAGGTACAGGTAAAATGATCAGTGATCTTAATGGATCGCTTGGGTCCCGACAATTTCTCAACGTTGCAAATGAAAGGACATGTTTTGCACCGGGCGCGTGCACATTTAAAAGTACCGGGTTGTTCACTAGTTTGAAAAGCACTTCTGACTAAAAAGTTACCTATGTTTTTGTCGCGTTTGAATGAAATTAATGGCGGTTGCGAAAAGATTCTGCCAGTTTCGGGATCATTTTGAAGTAATTTATAGTTTTTTAGAATGATGGATTTAACTGCGTGGTTGTGAGGGTGAAATGTGAGAGTGAATGTGAGAGTGAATGTGAGAGTGAATGGAATTCTATTGTTAGAGAGTGAATTCTATTGTTAGAGAGTGAATTCTATTGTTAGAGAGTGAATTCTATTGTTAGAGAGTGAATGGAATTCTATTGTTAGAGAGTGAATGGAATTCTATTGTTATTCTCCAGGTAACTCAATTTAGATTATCACCGTCTTTTTAGCTATCAAACAGGGATACATAACATCTATCGCGGGCTATTAGCAAAGGCGTTAGAAATTTTAAATTTAAATTTGTAGCCGTTCATCACCACGGTCCGGCAACAAATTTTGCGATACCTTATCGCTGGGAACGATTTTGGCGGAACACCCAAAACGTCATCAGGGGATATGGGGAAACGGGGCTGGAAGGATGTGTGACACTTTATGAGACGGAGCAATAGGAGTATTAATGTAGAAACAAACTACGATCGAGTAGAGCGATTTTAAATTGAGTGTTGACAGTAATTGCGCGATTGCTTTGGTTTTGCTTTGATCTATGATTGCACAACAATGCGCGAATCAACATTGATCAATTTATAGGATATAATGCGAGCTCGATCATAATTGCTCAGTCGGTAACGCAATATCCAGCGCAATCGCACAGGAATTGATTTGATAGCCGTTAAGGCTGTTTGTTTTTTTCTTCCTTCTTTGCAACCTCTCAGCTGCGATGATTATTCCAACTTCAAAATCGCTTCATAATTATGTGCAGTTTAAATTTACATTTCATATCAGTATTGTGGAAGGGCATTCTGGACAGAAAAGCTAGCAATTGGGTGGTGCCTGGGCTCCTGACCTGTGTCATATTGGATTATAGCATTATTCCATTAGATCGTACCGGTTTTGCTTGTTCCATAAGATCGTAGTTCAATTGCTTTGTCCTATAAAGGTTTATTTGATCTTACATTGATCGCACTTGACATTTACTGACCGTACCACTGAGGAAAGAATATTCCATTGGATCGTAGCTTGCTTTCAGTCGTAGTCTCTATTTGGCAAGCTGTTAAGCCAGAGAACGCCGGGAGGCTCGATTTCGTGCGGAAAGAGACGATTTACCCTTACGTGAGGTACAGTTACAAAATCCAAATAGAAATCAAAATCGAGCATGGCTCAGGAAGGAACCTTAGAGGAACATAACCCGAAATCGGCCTTTTTGTTTTGGGCGCTGATGTCACTGAAGTTGGTGTAGGTCTGCACAATGATGGGCGAGCCAAATTCCTTGAGCAAAGCCCTGGAAATGCTCTCCTAAAATCGAAAACCTATATTTGATCAATCTTCTATTCTTACAATTTGATGTAACATTTTACTTACTTACAGACTGCATTTGTTTGCAAGGTTTCATAAATTTATTTTTGACATTTATTGTTCACGTAATGACCAAATTGTGACTGATACATCGGTATATAAATCCCGGTATAAATATCAAGTTATGTTTGTAGCAAACATTCAGATTAAGGCAGGATCAGCTACCTTATCGTAATTCAAGGCGGATATTATATTACTGCCTTCTAGTATCGTGTAGTTTTCAGTTTCCAACGCTCATTTTATTTAAGAAGCCCGCGTTTTGTTTGCGTGATGCTTTTATAGGATAAGTAATGATAATAGGACTGAGTGGAGTACAATTCAGGGAGTAATCGGGCAAGTAATTTCAAAATCGATTTGAAATTAATTAAGAGCTCGATTACCTCCGAATTGTACGACACGAATTCCTATTACTAATTAATCGTAACTATAGCAAAATTCGAGGAGAATATGACAGTGTTATTAACTATTTGATACCTTAATTTGTTCAACTTTTAGTCGTAGACCTGAGGGGAAAAAAAGGAATCAGCGCGCCCTTGATGACGCTTACAACTATCAAATTACTAATTTTTCGATTAATGCTGAAATCGGGGCTGCTGATAGCCAATCAGATTCGAGAATTTTGTTATAGTTACGATTAGTAACTAAAACAAAATTCTTAATTTGTTTTGTTCTTTTTTCATTTTTCTTTTTTTAAATTCTTAATTTGTTCTTTTTTTAGGCTTTTTCCATACAGCATCATAATACAAGAAAGCCTTTTCACTTCATTTTGGTGACATCATCAACACAGAAAAAGAGTTTGAAAGATCTACTTCACATCTTGCGCCCTCGTCATTGTGCCCAGTGGCATCATTCACATTGTTGGAATGTACTTTGTAGCTGTCACACCGTTTATCAGCAAAAGTACCAAGGTAACTTAACACCTTTATGATGATTGAGATTTTAAAATGCACGTAGTTTCTGTGATCCTGAAGAGCCGGATTAACTTACAACTTGGGTACTGCACTTGTTTTATGTCTCGATCAATTCCAAGAGCGCTCATTCCCCTCCCCCCCCCGGGCAAACCCCGGGCATTTGATGCGAGTTTGGCTCTCTATGGTGGGGAATTTGATGTAAGAAGAAGCCCGCCTGGTCGGAAATTTGACTGTCGAGAAAGGCGACAAGCTGGAGGATTACGTAATTCATTCCTCGGGCAATTTGCTCGAGAGCCATTCAGCGATTCCGCGTGGGTTTTGTTGCTGAAAAGAATGCCTTTTTTAAGAGTTTGGAGCAGTGACAAAGAGACTCGAAAAGCGTTGGCAGCACAACTTGACGCATTGTGAAGGCCTTCCTGATAGGGTATTTGACCGTAATAACTCGCAACATCTTGGGGAATTTGACGAAAATTGTTCTAAAAAGTCAAATGCCCGGGGTTTGCCCGGGGGGGTGGGACGGGGACATAATTTACCAAAAGAACCCGGATGAAATACGATGACAGCCTATTTGCTAGCACTTAACAAGGGATTTGCGCTGACGCTGAATTCAACAAAAAGCATTGGATTATGGAATAAGCAGAATTTTCCGTGCGATGTGATTGGTCTTTATCTATGATCCAATAGAGAGACGCATAAATTGCCCAACTGTTTTACAGTTTTCCTTCGGCCTTATTGCATAACGTAAACAGACTCCACTTTGCTGTTTGCTGAATTTTCGAAAAAGCTGAGTGCATTCATATTTTGAGCATAACGTTTGCGATAATGTGACGTGATTTAATGACGTGTGGGTGTCATCAGCCGCGCATACTCGACAGAGAACGGGTCACTTGCTCGCAGTGGTTTCTCTCTCATTTCGTTACTAAAGCGGATAAGTATAGGTAATAGCATGACTTATACGTGATATTTGGCAATAATACCGCCTCGTGATATTTCAAAATTCTCCAAATACCACTCGCCGCTTCGCGGCTCTTGGTACTTTGGAGAATTTTGAAATATCACTCGCGGTATTATTGCCAAATACCACTACAGGTCATGCTATTATTTGTTTATAATGGAAGCCGAGAAATTTTTGCTGTTATACCACTGCTGTTATACCATTTTGCTGTTATACCACTATTACGCGGAAATGGCGATACTATTAACCAATCAAATCTCCGAAATTTCTCGGCTTATATTATAAGAGAAGAGAATCCACTGCTTGCAGGGTATTTTAGGACTTATTCCGTTTCCGGAATCAAAGGAATAGCATTCTGTATATTCTGCTCCCGACAGCGGAATGAACGAAATAAAATACTGTTTACTCCGATTACACAGAATACGCGTTGCAAAGAGCTGTGTGCTATCTCAGGCAATGTACCTGGAACGGACAAACTGGTTTAGTTTGTTGTTATGTCAGGTCTCATCTTGAAATGAAGTCAGTGCTATCCCAATTGCTGCGATGCGCAACTGAGTACAAAATTTTAGCGTCAACAAAGTTAATTAACGTAAATTAGCCCACTGAAATTAGCTCAAAAGCTGCCATTTCGATCGTGGGGCTTTTGTAAGAGCGAACAAGGAATTGCAGTTAGAAACTCAGAGGGAGCTGCTCTATTAATAGAGTCATGGTAAAAGAAAGCGTGAATAAATTAATACCGCGGGAATTGAGTTTGACAACTTGAAAAATGAAGTTTTATTCAGTGTTTTAAGGCTTTCCTTGTTACGTCGGTGTTACCTTGGCGCATGACGCGTTTTTCTCGATATTTAGTTTTGCAAACCTGCATTTCTTTCCTTTTGTCTCTATTAACAGAGTCAGAAAGATGGCTTCTGGGCTTCTCAACAGACGTGAAGAAAGCAATCATGCTTTCTTTACAACGAACGCTGAGAAAAGTGGAGTGACCAAGGATTGATATTCATTGGGGAATTCACTGACAAAATGTCCACTGTTCCTATACCTGTAAGAAATTTTAATGTTCACTTCGATGTAATAATGAATTTATTCTCTTCTAACTATGAGGTGACTGTTCCATTCAGGCAAATTTAAATTCTTTCCGTACGCCAATGAACATATCTTAGGTTACCCAGGAAAGTACAGCTTCTAGACTAAACGCAGGTGTATAGGACGTTCGGGAACTAAAACTCTCGTCGAGATGGTGTGGGACGTTTTGATTCGAGTGTTCCAAACCTATTCACCAATATTAATGCTTATGTCTTGTCAATCCCGTCACAATATCCTGGTGTTTTGTTTTTCCCACAGGATAGTGGAGAGCTTGCTGTACTTTGCTTTCTCCCGTTTCTTGCTATACTTTGGTTATTCCAATCCGGCCTGAAGGCCCATACCAGACCGTCTTCCTGATGGACCTTATATTCCTTTCTTGGTTTGCTGTGGAAAACGTAAGTTGCTTGGTTTTCAAGCCCAGTTAAAACAGGTCATAGGTGCTAATACCTTGAAGAATGGCTTTCAGCAAAAGTCCACGGACTTCTGCTGTAAGTTGAGTGACATGAAACCAGGCTGGACCAAAGTAATTATTTTTGCCAATCAAATCAGACGCACAGTCTAATGAAACAATAAAAAATCACAGCAAAGAAATAAATTCCAAGTCGTTCTCACTAACACGCCACAAAAAAATCAATTCTTCACCGTTCAATGAAAAAAGCCAAGACAATGAAATGTTGTAAAAAGACAAGAATGTAAATAACTTCTCGAAGTCTCAAGTCTGTGTGACACACCATTTTTTGGTTATTTGCCAAAACGGTGCACGCAACTTTTAAGAGCTTTGTATGGCGGCGCCAGCTTCGCGTACTATTGTACACTACTAGTACGGCCACCAGAAAACAACGAAAAATCTGGAATTTACTTTGCAGTGAAAACTTTGCAGTGAAAACTTGTTTTCACTCGTGAGCTGGTATACATATGCATAAATGCAATCTTCTAATACTTGACACGTTTAAACTGTTGAAAGTTGTAAGGGGAGACCTTTTTCCCAACCAGAGAGGCACTATGGTTGCAATCTCGTTCCTAGAGCCCTCGTTACCCTTGTCCAGCGGACGGACACGATGTCTCTGGGATCTGGGAACAAGATTGCGGAAGGTGCAAATTCGGAAATTGAGAATGCTGTCATTTAAAAACGAAAGAAAACACTACGGTACTGGAAATTTGTAGAAAGATTTAATTCTAGATTATCTTTCAGATGATGAAGACAAAAATTCAGAAAAACTTGTGATTGTGATTTCTGAATTTGTTGACGTCACGGTGAAAACGATACATGAAGCTGTCGTTAAGCGCGAGGAAACGCGTGCGAGCAAGTCACAATTAAACTTGGGATTCTGTATACTTGAATTGGCTGAAAACTTGGTACGATTTGATTTAGCCAATCACTGGTGAAGAAATTGCTGTGGTCCCACTAGTGCTTGCTTCTGTGCGCAAGTTCTTCTTCTATTCTTTTAATAACTACTGCACATGCGTACATTGGACATTTGCAATTTCAAGCTAAGCCTTACGCCCGTGAAAACGAAATTCTAATCAAAATGAAAGAGTCCGGCCACGAATTGAAAAAGTTTGATCTGATATAAAATAGATCATCCCACAATTGAGCGACAACCCAACATTGTTACTGTATTAATGTGAATGAAACAGTGGATATGTCGGGTTGAAAGGCAGTAAGGTGGTAATATACCTGTAGCCTTGGGGGGTAGAGTTGTAAGGCGGTAATCTCTGCAACCTGTAGGGGTTGGGCTGTTAGGCGGTAATGCCTGCAGCCTGGGGCAGAGGGGTAAGGTGGTAATACCTGTACCCTTTGGGGGGTAGGGTTGTAAGGCGGTAATGCCTGCAACCTGAAAGGGGGTGCAATTGTAAGCCTCTAGACTTGTTAGCCTCTAAGGCAGTAAATTTTTTTTTGAATGAGCAACAGAGGAACGCCGGAAAACATCCTGTCAAGGGACTTCATACCTAATCATACTCTGAGTACATTGCCATTGGCTCGCAATGATAAGCCGATAGAGCTTTAGCATAGGACATGGAATCATGATTTTGTACAAATGATTTCTAACCAATTTCAGGCCAAAGGGTTATGGAATGTCAGTACTGGCTGTCATTGAACATACACTGAACAAGGCTTCCGGCGTTATCAAACGTGTACCTTGACATCAGCGAGCTGTGTCCAACATATCCGGCAATTGACGGTATACAGACAGCTATTGCAAATGACGTACTTACTGGAAATAGTACCCCACCACTGAACAATAATTCGTCCACCAGAAAAATTTCTTCCCAGACGACTGCGTATTTCTAGATTAAAATTAACGACAAAATAAAACTATACGTGGAAAACGTAAGTTTATAAGTAAATCTAACAGAATACGAGAGCAAAATGGCGAAAACTGAGTCAGATATTTGTCATTTCAGAACACCAAATTTCCGGACGCTTTTCCAGACATAATTCAACTCTTATGATATAATTATAATGTCGACCGTGACACCGGAAAAGATCCTGTTTTATCACCCGCATAATCCAGTTTACTTCTCCATTTTGCCTTGTTTCCTCTCTGAATAAGTAAGCGATTCGCTAATAAGAAAGTTGATCGTTCCTTGTTTACAGCAGGAGACTACATGATAACGTTTTCGATAAACAAATTACCCATCGTTCAACATGCAATATTTGCAACGCTGAATTCATTTTCAGGAACTTTGCAGTTGGTGCATAGCTTCGACAAATGCTTCGCTGGGAACAGTCGCGCCTGGCTCCTTGTCTTGGTAAGTAATACAACTTAAACCGATTATTTATACGGTGTAAGAGACTTCTTGTTGGGTGGTTGCTCAATTTGCTTCAATATCGAATGAAACAAACGTGAAACATTAGTTGAATATACCGATAACAGCATTAAATCGATTTTGAATGCATATTGTTCTCGGAAACATTGTTAAGTGCACTGTGTGCCGTGTGCCTACTGTGTCTTTCCATTGAATTGGGCCGACTTCGTTGTTAAATTAAGGTGAGGCTCCTTCGTTCTGTCGTATATAGTGCCACTCGGAGCTTGGTGTAGGACTCATTCATGATGGCAGCAATACAAATATCATTTTGTCTTCATGCTAATGACCCTACTGACCTGGCCAATATGGCCGCCGTTTCTTTGTGTTGATACACAAGCATGGCTGATTTGACGTAACATGCATACGCTTTATTTAGATGCGGATGACTTAAAAACAAAAGGAACAAAATACAAGACACGATGGGCAATCTATTGTGTTCGATAGCGCTTTCTTTTGTGTCATTCTATTGAATTTGGCCCATTTTCGCATTGTGTTAGGTCCAGGCTCCCTTTGTGACAAGCCTCTACTTGCTACAAGCCTCTTTCCTATTGGCAACCAATATATATATTCTTTTGGTCTTCATGCTAATAAGCTACTGACCTGGCCCAATATGGCCGCCGTTTCTTTGTTTTGATACACCAACGTGGCCGATGTGACGTAATATGCATACGCTTTATTTAGATGCGGATGACTTAAAAACAAAAGGAACCAAATACAAGACACAATGGGTGTGACCAAAATTGACCAATCACAGAGCTTGAATTTTGCGTTCCAAATTTTTGGCTGATCTGGTGTCAGATCCACTCAAATTTGGAACGCAAAATTCAAGCTTTCTGATTGGTCAGTTTCGGTCACGTGACCTAAATCCTGCAATCTCATTGGTTGAATTTGCTTCTCGGCGCATTTTTTCCTTTTTTTTTTTTACAAAAAGGAAAAAAAAAAGTTAATTTCTTCTGTATTTATCCCCAATCACACCTCCCCTTCTCTGTCGCCCTAGTCTTCCCTCTCTCCTTCTTCTGCTCCCATGGC
>BLFK01000093.1:873999-899125 GCA_014634185.1 Astreopora myriophthalma | reverse complement strand
GCTGTCTAGTTTCTGTTTCCTTGAACCTGGTTTGTTTTGAGCTAAATTCAAACAGAGAAACAAGCAGTGCTGAAGCCCAAAGCTACAAGAAATAGCCAACATCTTCTTCCTTTTACTTATTTATTAACATCGGCTCAAAACATGTCAGCGGAGTCTAACGAAGGATGCTTTCGAGGTGGAAGGCGAATCCCCACATTTTACAGGAAAATATTAAGAGAAGAAAATGTGCATGCCTTAGGTGAACATCGCAAACTACCAAAGCTGCGCTGTTACAAATAGCGACGGTGACTTTTACAGATATTATTTATGAAATTACTTTATCTTTCTTTATTTACATATGCTTATCTTCTGGCAAAATATTGATGACATTCAGCGTAAGCAAGAGAAGATGAAGTAAGAGAACATATATCCCATACATGGCCCTCTGTCACTGATAGTTTTTTCAATCTATTTTTAGCACGGTCACGAGACTAGCCATTTAAAGAACGGATTCCGATTGGTTCATCTTGTGAAATATGAACTGCGAGGTCACGGGGCTGAGGTTAAAAATAGCCTCCACGCGGAGCGCCGAGCGCGAAATTTAAAAATAGGTTGAAAATAATTACCAGAGGGGATAGGTATACGTTCTCTCACCTCATCTTCTCTTGGGTAAAGAGATAGTGTTTATATAAGTTCATTAACACGTCCTTTGGGAGATTGGGCAGAGATGGGTTATGGACTCTAAAGGCTGCCTCAGCGTTTAGTCAACTTTTCCACTCGTCAATGCGGCGTTTATTCCGGGTCAGCCCTCATTCCAGTAAATGTGTCCTTGCTCGATCCGTCCTATAAAGAAACATGCATCAGCCAGCATCAGACATTTAAAAGGTGGATTTCAAAACATAACTTTTCGTGGCATGAAATCAGCTTCATGTTGTCATACCGCCACCACTTCATGTTGTGATACCGCCACCACTTTCCTCTAAATTCTGCACTCATTGCAGACCTGTGTTTAAGATAATTTTCAATCCAAATTACATTTTCCCAGTAGGAATATATTGTTTTTAGGGTGAAATGCATTGTTTCTGTTGTTAGTGTTATTGTTGTGTGGAAGGGTAACGAACCAATGTGAGACGTTGCGAAAGCTGCTACATGGCTCCATTTGTGGCGTGAAACTCTCCTCCAGTCTGGTTCACTGATTTGTACCGGGAAAAATATTCGAAGCCATCTGGTTTGACGACCCTAACGAAATTGTTACATAACGTTACTACATCATTTTGCCGAAAATATCAATATGGCAGGAGCTGTTTGAGTATTGCCTACGATGCAAATTCACCGCAATTCTCATGGAAGACTTTTTTACTTGATAAACGCCATGCATCTTAGTAAGGGTGAAAATTTTATTGTTGATCAAGAGCATTCTTCTTTCGCCGAGTTGTCATCTTTCACCTATATCCTCTCCCTCATTCAATATTTACCAATACTACGACAAAATGTTGACGCAAACTGGGAACTTTTACCCTGAATACATTTTAAAGCATTCCAATATTTCTTAGTTATGCAACATAATAAACTGCTGGGAGTACCTTCAGAGTCAGTCGAGCTTCCCGCGTCAGTCACCTATTCTCTCTCCCCTTCGTTTTGCGTGACTGAAGCGAGCGGCTCGAACGTTTAGTGGTCTAGCAACAGAAGACGTTACCGTGTTGGCTTTATAGTAAGGCTAAAATGTACAAGTTGTATACAGCCTTTTCATTCACGTTATTTTGCGTCGAAACAAAAGGAAGTGTTGAGATAAGAAGAGTTTATAAATCAACCGTTAGACCAAAACCAACATGGCCGCCGTTTCTTTGTTCGGAGATTCAAACCCAGTAAATAAAGAGAAACAGTGCCCAGGGGCCGGTTGCTCGAAGCCCGGTTAGTGCTAACCATTGGTTAAGAGGTATCAAAACCTATAGGTTTCCATGGTATTTAACCCTGGTTAGCGCTAACCATGCTTCGGGCAACCCGGGCCTGATTGTAAGAGCATAGCAAAATGGCTTACCAAGGTTGGTCCCTAGCACAATGAAAAAGCCATCATGAGCAAAAGAAAAGTAAATTAAATGAGGAATGGACCAAGATTAACACTTTCACCGTTGAAAACGAAACTCGGTCCTCCAAGGAATGGAGAATGAAGCAAGGCTCTCGCCCCTTACTAAGGGTGCTTTTTTGGGGGGACCATTCTGTCTATTCCTATTTTGGGTTAATTAGGATTAACGGAATAACAGGAGTAAGAATAAGATGTTCCAGAAAAACGCGTATTCCGAAAACGGAGTGGTTCTTGCAGAGGTGACCTGAGAACTAACACTCAGAATAGTCTGGACACGACTAAGATTGACGTTTCGGCGGCCGCCCACGATTTGGTCGCCATAATAGTCCCCCCAGAAAAGCGTATTCTTTGTGTTCCGAGTAAAGAGTATTCTGTTTATTCCTTTCATTCTGCTATCAAGAGCAGAATGAACGGAATACTAATCGGTTCATTCCGAAAATGGAAGACGTCCCCCCAAAACTCGTAAACCGACCATTCCATCTATTCTTATTCCGGAATAGTCCCCCAAAAATGCACCCTTATTTTGGGCTCTTCGGATGACTTGTACAGACACCATAAATTACAGCTTCGGTCCGCACATCAACTCAGTACCAATTTGAATTCACGCGGTTTGCGGTCATGGATCTAATCTCTTTCCCTGCTGAAGTGTGGTCATTGCACTTGAGTCTACTTATGGCATTCCACGTTTTGACATTCAAACTGGAGAACCTGATAAGTACTTTCCCGTAGTGCTGTAAATCATGCTGCCGTTGACTGCTTCCAACGTTTTAAGATCTGCATGAATTCCTAAATTGTGACCATTTAAATGAAAGCCACTGAGCGGCCAATTTCCCGTGAAGCTCTTTATTATCCTTTTCAACGTGGCTCTAATTTTTGAATCTGTGGAGAGATCCTTTTACTGAACGCTACACTGAATAGCACAGGCCTTAGAGATTGCCCAAAACCCCTACCGTGTGCATGACCATTAAAAAATAGAGATAAATTTTAAAAATAATAATAATAAACCTGACACCCCTTGGAGATTGCTTTTCGGTAATTCTGATAGTTTTCCAGCATTCAGTATTGGAAGAGCATATCTGGAATTTTTCTGCACACTTATTTGACGTTTTCCACTTGAGCGCACAAAGAACAAGAAAAAAATAGCGTCATTTATTTTCTTATATCCCATACAAAGGTATCTCTAGAAGCAATATCAGGGTGATATTAGACTAACTGTATTAGTTTCTTTCTATTTCGGTAGAAACTTCAAAAGATCTAGCTTTCAAAAAATCTCTTTTAGAAACTTCGCTAACACCGTAACAAATTGAAGCCTTATCTCATTTTGTAACAGAAGGCTTTTTTTCCACTCAGACCGCAAATGAATAATTCTATTCTGTACCGCCTCATACAATGAATTCAAATCCGGTTCTTTTTGTATGTTGCTTTCTCCTGTTTTTTAAAACAAGCAAAGAATATCTAACAGAGAGAATTGTTATTGAAAGACCAATGCAAATGGTCTCAAACAATGAAGAAATGGTAGATGGATTTCGGAGAACTGCTACTGGAAATCTGGCATTGAATTGTTCGGAATTTGAAGGCAAAATACCAGATGGAGTGTACTTTTCCAATGCCTGTCAATGTACTAAGGAGGAAGCTACATTTAGTTTCTTTGACAGAAAATGGCATTGCATAGAGAACGACGACTTGAGAGAGCGTGCAGGTATGTTGTGTCCTTGTTCCTTGAGACGTAACATCAATAAAAACAATTACTATATGAACTGAATGATAATGATGAAATTTTCACTCCGTGAAGAGCGGAATAACAAATATCCAACGCACTTGGTATAAGGATAACTTTACTTTTGGGTTGATCAAACTGAATTTTATCATGATTTAACTGTTAGGTTATCCACGGTCGAGTTTTCAAGACGAACTTAATAAGAACTTTAGTGACTTCTGTAGAAAAACTGAGATTTCTTGGGGACACCAAACACCAAATTCTGTTCAGTCCCAGGCGTAGCTAAATAAATTGGGAATTAATTATTTCAGTAAAATGAAGAGTTTTCAACATGGGTTATGGGTTATGGCTACCTTATAACTTAGGAAACTCGTGACTTCCTTGGGAGAAGAATATTCCATCAAGGTTTTCTATGGCAAGCGAAATTCAAAACCGAAGAATTTCTCTATACGTTTTGCCGCCTTAAATTTTCAAGAATTGCATTCTTACGAAATCATACTTATGTAAAATCCTGAAGGTCCCTGTTAAACACAAAACTACTCTTTCAGCCACCTTTCCACCACAATACAAAAACTCTAACTGATTTGCGCTTGAGCAATACCGCACTAGTATTGCCCACCCAATTGCCTGTATTGCTAACTCGTTTCGTTGGATATTCAACGGCTGGCTCTTCATTAATTTCTAATGCTGGGTATTTTATATAAACTCACCACAGTTAAATTATTTCGTTTTTGCAAGAGAACGGCCTAAGGGTGTTTAAAAGAGGGCAGAATTAAGTGAAAAGCCGTTAGACTATATTTCGGTAAATGTTTGCTAATAAGCGAAGTGAACGGCGACCTGTCAATTGCAAGGCGATTCCAAGGGTTTTATGAACTGAAGGAAACTGAATTTCGCGATGACTTCTTCACTAACCACATTCAGTTTTAGGGGCCACTGTCGTGTAGAACATTATACCGAACAGGCTACAGCAATTTGTTAGTGCGGTTTCCAGAAACACAGGGAAAGGTTAAACCTATTCTGACTAATGCCATTGGGGCAATCCAAATGTAGGGCTAACACAGATAACTTTGCCAAAACTCCTGCAGGCAAGTAACTGTTTGGTTTTGTTCCATGATTGTTGAACTAGAAACGCGTAAGTTCTTGTTTAAACAGAGCGCTGTTTAGAATCCTTTGAACACGTTTATCTTGACGATGCCATGTTTTTCTAGGCTGTGGATTTTACTTCGCTATGGAGGGCAACGAAGACCCGCTAAGAATTCTCGGGGAAGGAGACGAAGTCGTATTTTCATTTCGCCATGCAAATTGCTCCATAAATACCACTGCATCAAGGTACCTTGACTGTGGAACATGGCGGCCAATTGAAAAAATGTCTGTGATGAACAAGTTTAGTTTGACTCAATGGAATAGGAGTCTTCATACCTTAAAGGTTAGTTGATTGAATTGTAGAATGGAATTTTCGAAACAGCTTGTGTAGGACTGACAAACAAGGGAATCATAACTATTCATTCATATGAACAAAACGTTTTCCATTTTGAAAAGGTAAGTTTATCAAAATGTGGAATAGGATTTTCAAAACGGCTTTCTTCATTTGGATATCCCAGAGTGCTCCATGTAAACAGACGCAAACAGTTTTTTTACTCACCAAGGAGGGGATGGCAACAAAAATTACGATAGTAAAAGCATTGAATTCCATAAACAACTTATGATTAATTTTGTGGTCGTGCGAAAATTAGTTATAGACTGCTTTTTGGTCAATATAGAGGGCTACAAGGATTGAAAATGATTTTGTGACCTAAAACACAGAAGTAGCAGTTGTTGAGTTGCCAGCTGTCATTTATTTGAAATAGCTTTCGACTCCCTGTTCTTAAACTGTATGCAAACGCAGATTCTACTGAACTCCACTTTTTCCAAAAAGAAAAAAACTCTCAGAAAACTCACAGTTGTCAACTGCCATGAACGATTCCAGTAACCCTTACCAAGACCTCATTCGCTGCATTAATACAAATATGGCCGCCGTTTCTTTGTTCAGGAACACCAACATGGCCGCCGTGACGTCATGCGCACGTGACTTCATTGAATTACATTGAGCATCCTCACTGCACATAATTTCATGCCTTAAAAGCGCGCGCGCATTGCCAACAATATGACCTTTCCTTGAACTAGCACCGCGACTGAGTATAGGTTTGAAGCATGGTTTTGTTAACTTCTTGTTCCAAGGTAAATGGCAGAAATTTATCAACTTTTCTGAACGGAAGATTGGTAAGGCTTGGCTTGACGTGCCCGCCACCAAGCGGTGAATCATGTTTGCTGTTTAAACTCAAAGGAACTGTGAGTTGTAAGTTATTAATACGACGTGTGATTGTTAATTGAGCTGATAAGAGACAAGCGGCTTCAAATATGCAACAAGGAGTTTCAGTGGACGAATAGCCACTTTGTGAAGGTGCTACTGGTAATTCTGATTAACATTAATATTATTTGTTTTATTTGATTAGAGATGTATTTGTAATGCTTGCATTGTTGACGAGGTTCACTGACTAATCAAATCAAATAAGAACCTTTTGGGATTTGCCCAATCACAACAGGCCCAGGCAAATGAACCAATAAGAACTCGAAGTAAATATCGAACAGTGTAACCTGAGCAAAATGCAGGAAAATGGTAGCGGTGGATTTTGGATTGCTTCCGATTGGTTGTAAAAATACCATGAGATTTTTTGTGGACAAACAACAACAACAACAACAACAACTTTATTCGTACTTGACTTGCCTACTAGCAATACATCTATAAAATAGTACAGAAAAGAATAGAGTACTGGCTGCCTGGAATAACCATAAGGGCTAGCAGACCCAGGCAGCCAATATGAGTTTAAATAAAACTGGCACATAAATAAATAATTAGGGGTTGGCAAGACGGCACAAACACACACTCACTAACTCTCTCACACGCACACAGACATAAACAACACACTGAACACATAAATACAACCAAAAGCCCATGATTTAAGTACATATTCAGAATAAGTACACCAGAACAATTAAATTTTACTTTAAAATTTAATCAAAAGAAAAACGAAATTGCCTTCAGCACCCTTAATTACGCTACTGAAAATCGCTCTGTAACAAGTATACGGTGATCTGCCAAACCAGTGAGAAATTCGGTTGTAGGCGTTATCGCTCTTTACTGAATTATCTGTAGACCACGCCAGTTTGTGGAGTGTAAACATTAACAAACAGTTTACAAGCTACATGCGTAAGACTGGCGAAGTTTTATCACTGAATGGATGTTTTATGCTTCATTTGATTTGGTTTCGTGCGGATACTAACAGGCCCATTTCACCAACAAGCTTCAAGTGAAGCAACGACTTCATACCAGACTCAAGCTACCAGAAGTACTTCATATAATCTACAACCAATTGTCACCATCTCATCTAGTGCACCTGTGGTTCGTGTTACTCCTTCACATCAGACAATCCGAAGCGTTCGTGTTGCGACCACGCCTCCTTGTAAAGAAACCGCCGCAAAATCTGCAAAACACAACTTGGCCTTCATCGCGTCTGTGTCCTCGCCAACAGCTTCACTAAAATTCTCTGAAAATGTTTTCCTTCGGTCTACAACAGCATCGCTTGAGGAGGGCCAATTAACAATATCGCAAAGCAACGCGGAATCAATTTTGTTCATGTCATATGACTCTACAGGGCTTCTAACTAGTACTGTAGTCAAGTCTTCTTCCATTCCCAAGATGGAAAGTGTGGGAATAAACGACACAGCGAATGGGAACCGCAGCGCGATGCTTGAAAAGGTAAGATGATATTTCTGGAATTTGATTTTCAACCCTTAAGCATTTGCTGTGTCATTGCCGTAATATCCTCTGTTCCGTGACAAGCGTTTATCATGATCGGCTTCCAATTAAAATATTTTCTGGTTGTAACAATTAAAAATATACTTACAAACTGAATGGTGTGTGTATATTTTTAATTTTAATTCACGTCTCTTTGTGACTGCTATGGTACCTTACGTATCGAAACTATAGACTAATCAGAGGTGCGACGAAGGGGCGCGAGACAACGCTTTACTGTTTCAAAGTCTGATGAAGTTCGCTTCTCATGAGATTCTCCAATCGTGAACATTTTACAGTGTCATAAAAAATGTTGTCATGGACGGTTAATATCCTATATAAAATCAGTTTATGTACCGACTACTTGTGTCAGTTTATAGGGTATTTAGTGGATATGAGCATCACTAGGAACTTAAGCTACCGCCCATTATTGCCATGAATTTTTCTGGGAAATGGTCGAAAAAGGAAGTAAAAATATTCAGCCATTTCATCTCGACTTTTTATTTTTGAACCTCATCAGTCTGGTCACCGGGACAGGAACATTACTGTATGGGCTGTTATTTTAGTTTCTTCTTCAACTAAATGTTTTTTAGTCAAAGATAATTTTCTATTCACGTGTCGTATTTTATCACAGACAAAGTTCTGCCCAAGATTTTAACCGAATCAGTCTTAACCCGAGAGTTACGGCAAAAGTCTTTTTCTTCGATGGCAACAGTTTATTTCTTGGATAAAACAGTTAGAAATACGAGTCTGAATTTAATGCAGCTACTGATTTCAGAGAGTAGACTAAGCAAACTTCAATCTTTGTTGAGCCGTCGCCAGACGAGGATAACAGTTGCTGATAGTTCAGGCTTTCACTTTCGTTTGCTCTTTAAATGTTATACCCTCTCTATTGTTGTTCTCACCGACGAGCTCTCATTGAATTTCAAGCTCCCACTCCACCAGGATGTCCGCAGGAGTCGTCAATGTATTTAAATTAAAGAAGTGTTGACGCAGATCCTTTTTACAATCACCGCAACGTATTATAAACAAGTAAAAGATTTATCAGACTTTACCCTCAGCTCCCTTCGGACTATTATCAAGCGTTGATGATCTGTTCACCTCTTTCGGGATACAGTGCAAACAATCACTTGACCACCTCCAAGATGACTTGAAAACTCAGTTGGTAAAGCAGTTTGCAGCGCATTCTCCCGGTTATGGGTTCGAGTTCCGTTCAAGCCTGGATTTTTTTTCAGGCTTTCCTGCAGCTCGGCTATTGAAAACCAACCGTTAAACTCTCGTGAGAGCCAACGTTCGGCAACTGTATTCTTCAGTTGCTCTGAGCCTCGAGTTCATGCATATGTTAAGAAATTTTAAGAAGACGCTTATCTTACTTTCTCGAGCTCATTTCTTGATCTGCAGACTTCAACTGCAAAGCCTCCTGCTTCTACCATGGTGAAGATCCTGCTCAAGGGTGTCATTCCGGGAACCATTGCGGGAGCACTTCTTATTTTCTTTGCGATGCTGCTGCTGTACCTTGCAAGGAAAATGGGACAAATGTAAGCTGTTAAGCATTTCACCCCCCTTCTTTTTGGTTTTGGCTTAAAACCCACCGAATTTGGAATGTTACCTCTCAAGAGGACATTAGAACAAACAACCGAAGAAAGGTATCTACCCTTAATCCAAAACAATACCAACTTTGCGTTGGCCATAGGTGGCCAGCCGAATGACAGGCTTTTATCTAGTTCTTTGAAACAATTAAAAAGCTGATGTTCGGGTTTTTGCCCTTCGCCACCGCAGGTAACATGACATTAACACCACATTACGCCGAACTACAGTTTTTTTATGAAACTGACTCCTTGATTTACATTTTTCAGACGTGTTGGAGCAGATAGAAACGAGGGAGCTGAAGGTACGATTCAATTCTTTTATTAAGTCACGTTAACCTTTTTTGAGCAAACACGTTTCACAAATCATCGATTGATTTGGTGTATTTGTCGCTAGGGTTGAAACTGCTGTCGTGCGCCATAGAGTCTATGCTCGCAAATAGTTTTTTCTGCGGTGAAAAACCTGATCTCTTAATTCTCATATTTAAATTACAGTAGCAATTCCCTTTCTTTCTTACAGGTGACGCTCATTCCTTTAGTGAGGTAGGTTCCGCCGTATTGTTCAAGAAAGGGATAACGAGACAGCCTTTAGTTTCTTTGCATATCTAAAGCAATAACCTTCAATTTATTTGATCAAATGTCTGGAATTTTGAGCGGTGTAATGCTGGTCAAAAGCTGCCATCGTTTTTCGCCTACAAGATATAGGAAAGCCTAACCTTTGGACGCCTTCACCCTTCAACTCATCAATATAATTTGCGATGATTGTTTTCGCGGAGTCTTTTTGAGACTTTGAGTCTTTTTTTCTTTTTGATGTTAAGTTTTGTCAGAAGTCCGTAACCCAGAAGTCTCGATCTGGAATTGGATGCGGCCCATCAGTTTACGGTATTATCTATCTTTAGAACGGCTGCTTCACGATTTTGTATTAAGCACGAACAATCCCCCGTGCGGCTCTTGGTTGTGGACCAATCAGATCCCGGCGGAAGCGTTATGGTTATCAGGCCCAATCTGATTGGCCATTATTTGGCAGGACCTCTATTCTAAATTTAGATAATACCGTAAACTGGTGGGCCGAGGCGAAATGAGACAGATCAAGACTTCTGGATTTATCACAATACTTGGGTATGGAATTGCAAACACATCTCACTCTGGGATGACCAAATTGCACATGGGACTCAAAATGTTATCCACCCTCAGAGAGTCACCCTAACGTTAAACATGGCCGTGTTTGCCGGGGACCGGATCACCCCGACAGCCCGCCGGGATCACTTAATTTGTGCGACTTGACATCAATCCATCAAATTACCTTACAGGAGGCAACGGTTCACGGGAGTGAAGAAAACCTTTCTGTTTATGAATTAGTTGAGAGAGGAAACACAGCAGACATCAACGACAATAGGAATTCAGGTAACTGAGATGGATTCGGTTTTTTTTTTCAACCCTCTCTCAGTTCTTAGTGGGTAGTACTGGTCTCCAATGAAAGTCGTGTAAATGAAGATAATGAGCGCGACTGCCTCGAGCGCGCCCTTGTAAAACCGAACTGGGCCCAGTGAGTTCATTTGCGGCATTCAGAGGTGGCGCTTTAAGGTCAGTTGAGCCTCTCAAACCAGATGTTTCATGTCCGAATCGCCTGTCAAAGTTGTGTCGCAACTTTGAGTTCATCCACAGCGTAATAAACTATATCACTACATGAAAGCACTGCTCAGTAGCTTTCATTGGAATAGTCACACCTCTAGATTTCTTCTCTACACTCAACGGGTCGAACCACCTTTTAAACACTTGAAACACATGATCAGGAAAGTACCTCTTCTAACTCAAAGTTGTGTCAAGTATAGCAAGCAAATAGTCCAAATTAAAGGTAGCAACACTTCTTTGGTACCGAGTCAGCACATGACGAGTTTGTCGCAATTACATCGAATCGAAGCCATTTTCCGGAAGGTAAAGTTCTTTCCGCCACATCATTTATTCTGGGTTAACTAATTACATGAAATCCATTTTTCTCCCTTAGTCACAAATCCAGTCTATCAGAGAGACGAACAGATTGCCTTACACGCATGCGCCAGTGCGCCGCGCAAGGTGGAGGTTATTTACGATGAACCCTTTGGTTCTTCGCCTGGCAGAATTGAGGGGGATGCAGGTTTGACGTGCTCGACAGGAAATGCTCCTTTTCAAATTGCTTCTGGATATCACAATTTCTTGGCTAAGAGCTCAGAAAGAGGTGACACAATCATTCCTATTAAAAAAAAAACAGGCTGCCGGGGGGGGGGGAGGGAGGGAGGGAGGCACGACTGTTAACTTAATAGAAAACAATAGGACCAAATTAAATATTATACTTCTAAATTAAGGTGGGTGAGTGGGTGGTTTAAGGGCTTATACGTATGGTGGGCCTATTTTCAAAGGGGGTAAAACAGCTGTTACTGTATCGCATCACAAGGGGCATTTACCATGTGAACCTGCTTAACTTCTTTTTTTGTCAGTGATGTACGCGTCACGTTACTCAGTGCCTCAGCAGCTTATGCAGGGACCTCCATCTGCGGGGACACAACAAGATACACAAAAGGACCCTAACTCAAGAGGATCCCAAACAAGCAGTACAGAGGACGTTCCTCATAAAGAACGAAAAGATAAATACATGTTGAAGGACATTTTAGTGGAAGACTTGGAAATAGGGTATTCGGAAACTACTGATGATCTTTTGGAAGAAATGTGCATACACTCATCGGTTCTCATCTGTGAGAACTCCGCTTTGAAGACTGGAAGCTGTCACGATATTCCATCCGAAAATTCTGCCGGAGAACACTTTGAAGTAACAGCCCAGTCAAATGAAAGACTTCAAACACAGGGGCAGAATATCGAGCCTGTGCAAAGATTGTCATCTATGGAGCATCAAGCATCAATGCACAGTCAATTGAGCCCAAAAGAGAAGCTAAAAATGTTTTTTAAGATGACTCTTTAGTCGGTGAGGTTATCAACAGGCATGCGTGGCTTGAAATCACGCGCAAGTCATCATCCTCGTCCTCATTCTTATCAATGCCATCGTCATCCCCATCCCCATTCCCCATTCCCATTCCCATTCTTATCCTCAAGCTTATGCAGTCTCATCCTTATCCTTTTCCTCATTCCATCCTCATCCTCACCTTAATCCTCATGCCATTCCCATTCCCATTCCCATTCCCATTCCCATTCTTATCAAGCTAACGCTCATCCCATCCTCATCTTCATCCCTTCCTTAGGAGCCCATAACTAGGCGCGTCCATCTACCTCACTGCGTTCGTGCGACACTGAACAAAGAAGTAGACGGGCTATTTTTGGAACGACAGTTCGCGCGCTAAAAAGCATAGGCAAGCACGTTCATTAAATCAAATGGCTTAGCGTGGCAGTGATTGACAGCTCATTATTTATGCCATGTATTTTCCACACAGAGGAGAGTGCTTGCAACCATAGCAATCACTTCTCGCAAGAATTTCAAAAACTGAAAATAACCTGGTCTACTCCTGTGCTGGTGGCTCGGACCATAACATATGGACGCTCGTAGTTATCGGTTCCTGTCCCTTCCCTATTCTCAAACTCATCCTTTTCCTCGTCGTCGTCATCATATCCATTCTCATCCCTTCTCTATTATCATCCTCATCCTCGTCCTTGTCCTCATCCTCATCCTCATCCTCGTCCTCATCCTCGTCCTCGTCCTCATCCTCGTCCTCATCCTCATGCTCGTCCTCATCCTCGTGCTCACCCTTGTGCTGATCGTCATCCTCGTCATCATCCTCGTCCGCCCCCTCGTCCTCCCCCTCGTCCTCGTCCTCGTCCTCATCCTCGTCCTCACCCTCGTCCTCATCCTTATCTCATCCCAAGCCCATTTTCATCCACACTCTCCTCCTCCTACTCATCATCATCATCATTTACATCATGATGGTCTTACTCTGGAGCAGTGTAGTGTATTTACACTAGCGAACATAAACTATGAACTACCAGCCTTCCTTATAGGGACACTATATGAAAAAAGGTTTTCTGTGCACGAGTCTAAACTCTCCTGAAGTCATTGCTAAGGGTATTTACTAATCTGCAATCTGCTGTTGCAAAACTATGAAAAGCACTATGAAAAGCAAACTATAATAAGTTTTGTTTCCTTGCTTGACACATTTCCAAACATGACAAAGTTCGTCAAGCTCTTCCATGTTTCAGTCCTTTTCTGTCCACGGTTTCAGTACCGCAACACCGGCCAATTAAATTCATGTAAGCGAGGAATAAGGTATTTTTGTAACACAAGTAGACAGGCCTTGGTGCGAAGCCGTCTTTGAGCTTTATAATGTGATGCAGCAAGCAATTCTGTAATCAGCAGTATATAATGTATTGGAAAATGGCGTTCTTTGCCGATTTAGAATGAAATTTAGGACACTAGCGAATCTTTTGGCTTTAGAGAGATTTCGCTGAAACTACTATTCCAAGTTCTAACCTTCTATGCTTAATACGTTAGGAGAACTGAAACCTTACGAAAAGTTGTAAAAAAACAAAAACAAAATCAGTCCATTGACAAATCGCGACGCTTGCTTGAGCTGATAAGCTTATTTATTGGTGTAATATAATTTTTCGGAGAATTCTAATTTGTACTTTCAAGTCTTAGCAAGTTTTTTACTTTGAATATTTATGATATACGTTTTAGTTTCAGAAAACAAAAGTTAAATTCATTGTTTTGATGATATTTGTTGGGTATATCTCAAAAATAATAAAGTACTTTGTCCTCTTTTGAAGCCGTCATTAAAGTGATTGCCTGCAAAGCATGTCATAATTGTTCGGCATTAGAGATTATCTAAATCAAGAGAAAATTTTATCTTGCTTAAATGTTACTAGACAGTGACAGTTTAGTCCCGTGAAGGGTTACTGGAACTAAACACCTTGAATAAATTTTGACTGACGGTCTAAATACTGGTAACGTTCCTTGACGGTCTCCAAACAGAAGTGATCCGATAGGAAATATAAAAGGTTGTAAGCGAAAAACGAAATTTATTTCCTCGAAGGTTACTGCAACTAAACACCTTCAATAAATTTTGAGCGACTGTCTAAATCCTAGCAACTTTTCTTGAGCCGATACTGACCAGGCACTAACATACCGCAATAATTGTTCAAAATGAAGAAGCAAAATGAATGGGAATAGAGATGTGGGACCTCGACAGACTGGCTATTGGTCCATTAAATCAATGATTGCTGATTTTGGAGAAAAGGCGAAAACCTAAATCCCCGACAAAAGACGTTATAGCAATAATGGACAAATCAAACTTGAAGGAAAAACTCCGTGACACGACAACACCACATTACTTTAAGATTACCATTCTCGTCTGAATTTGTTTTTCGTTTTGAGCTCGGCTATAGTTTGTGTAAAGTTAACCTTTAGTTTATTATTGATCTCTAAGCAAGCATCTGACCAATATTTCTGAAACGGCGACGTCTTTGTGGGAAATCGAAGAATGTCGAGTATTTCTTGCTCGCGATCAACACGACACACCGCTGTTGTTTTTAAACTGCCCAGAAAGGTTCTCCGTCGTTAAAAAATAGCGCGGCATAGAAGACCGCGGAAGGAAACACTTCGACATTACAATTATATTTCGAGATAAGTGTTGTCCACCGCAAAAAGTAGGAAATTGACAGGGAACATGCATTAAAAAAAAAGTTCCCTCGCAAATGAAAACTAGCTTCCTTGATAAACACAGGCACGCAACCAAAACGGACAAAGCAAAAGAACAAGAATATCAAAAGAGGGATGCCTTTGCAATGGCTCCATCGTAACAACTGCCTTTTGGCTTCAAGGCTGTTTGCCTGATTTAGACCCTCTCGTTTTAAGGAGCTTAAAATAAACTGTGGTGCTATGTCGGTGGGGAGTTCGCATCAACTGAGTTGATATGGTTAATTGACCACCGTAAAGAGCTTCAAAAGCTTAAGTTTCAAGCGTTGTTCCTTCGTTAGAGTGAATCATTGTAATTCAATTCCATGCACGTTTAAGTGATATCACATTTTGAGCATAATGAGATCGAATAAAAGCTATTCAACGGTCTCAGAATTTCCGACAAATGTTATTCTTTATGGGAACTCCTTCGCCATAAATTGGCAGAACTAATTTCTACGCTTCCCAAATAAGTTCTCAGCCAATCAGAAAGCGTACAGAACATTAATGAATAGCCAACATGGTGACAGCCAATCAGGATGTCGGATTAACAAAGGGTCCCGACGCATGCTAGGAAACAAATATTCCAAAATCTCGAGTCGAAACCTGATTTGATTTTGCGTTGCTCGGTCAGGTTTGGCGGAAAAATCTGTTTCTTCAAGCGTGATTTTACCGTGATTTTTCAGTTTCTAGAAACAGCTCCTGACTACCACTATTCTGTTTTTAAACATCTCGAAACATACCATTGCCTTTTTTGACGGCAAAGTTGTACTCTTCAGGATAAGCCACCCAATGTATGAAGTATTTCAATACAGGCTAATACAGCCGAGCTTTGGAAATCAGAAAATTTGGTATTGCATCTTTTGAAAATTCACTTCTCTTTAGTTAGAAACCGAGCCTCATTTAATCACATCGATGTATTAGGGGAGTGAAAAAAAGTCTCTTTTGAGTACTTTAAGGAGGTCAAAAATTTCATTCAATCTCTGAAATTTGAATACTTGTCACTCAGCGATATTAAACCTCTTCTTTCGACCACTATATCGTAATTTTGATAAAATGTTCACGTATCTGTTATTAAAACACGCATCAACATGCATCAAATAGAGCTACGAGGAGAGATCAAGGGCACTCACTGCACTATTCGCAGTCCGAGTAATTCACAACAGTCTTGAACTGAAAAAAGTGAATCTTGGCCATTATAAGTGAAGTATGAAGGATATGCTCCAAGGGCAATATTGTAACTGCTTTTCGATTAACGATTTATTCTATGACGTCAAGAGTCTTCAAAGATAGTCAACCACAATCGTTTCTATTTGCCAATAAATATAGTTTTGCCACAGTGTTAATATCACTTAAAAACTGAGCCTAAAACAATCAACATAATGTTGTTGGATACCTCAAAGCCTACCAGCTTAAGAGTGAAGCTCAATTATGATGAAATGCAGCCCTGTTGAGCTCGATACAGGAGCAATGTCTGCATAAGCTCGCCGACCATTCTCATCGAACAACCTGGACGGCGCTGGATCGAAAACTCGCCCAGAGAACTTGCCGAAAATGAATTTAGTCTTGCGTACGAATTTTATTGTTGCGGTTTGCTTGCTGTCAAGCTCTGAATTGTGTTCGTCAGAACTGTTTAAAATTGAGCGAATTAATTCTGGAGATTATTTCACAATACCTCGATCAAAATGCCATGAGAAGCGTAACTACTGTGCAGAATTTAATGCCATTAGAGACGTACAACCATGCCGCTGTTATTGTTCGGGTCAACGCGACACCTTTGCCTTTCACAAAAACTCTTGGACATGCCTTGAAAATAATGCTACCCGGAATAATTACGGTAAGTTTTAATTTGACCTGCTCTATTTGAAATATGTAAAGCTACGTCATTTAATAGTTGACAATTAAAATACTATACGTATTGATCGAGTGATAGCTTAGCAGTTGACCTTTTTAGTCCAGGATTTCTGAGAGGGCTAGTTAGGCCACACAACGGAACTAATTCAATTCTGATCATTTGCCGCAGTTTATATCATAACAGTTTTATTAAAGAAGAGAATCCGTGGACAACAAGATTGGTTCAGTCTTTCGTTATATCGTAATATGACTTGTACTAAAATGCCCAGCTTTCGTAAAATGTTAACAGAACTAAGGAAAAACAACAAGAAGACATTTAATTGGCACATGTGTAATATAGGCAGATCTTATCAGTTTAAAAATAACACAACGTACTGTTTTCTAATTTAATGTACATGAAACCTCTGCCTTCCTCAGTCCTGGCTAATTAGACGAGTTTAATATATAATCATGACCTGGAAAAGTTGTCCTGAAGAGAACAGAAAGCATGTGGAAATTAAAGTTGCAAGCTCAAGTAAATCATAATGAGAGAGTTCTCGATTGTGGAAAGCCCTTGTTTCGAAAGGACGTGGATAGCCCCTTCCGTCTTAACTTGAAATTAATGTGGCAATGAAATTATGTTCAATCCATATTGTAACAAATCTCAACATCAATTAAGCTATTCTAAGACAGGCTCCCTGTTTAGTGTCAAAGATCGCATTGTTTCTGGCTTTCGTTCAGGCCACAGTATCCAAATTCACGAAGCCGCCCGTCACGCGAGTGATGGCAGTTTCCATTTCCCTGGTATTAAAACATTTGCAGGAATCTGAGTGCTGTTGCTCTTCATCTACAGTGTGCGTTGAAGTAATGGATGATTGCAACACCCCTTATGTTAATATAAGAACCACTGTGTTATTTTTGAAAATTATTCCCAAGTTACGGCTGCCAAGATATTTTTCCCCCTCTTTTAAGCTAAGACACTGAAGCCGCTGTATTCTGTTCATTCCTTCAGTCTGCTATCGAAAGTAGAATAAACAAAAATCACCAAAAGAGAAGAGGGGGTGGGGGGTCCTTGTTCCCTTCAAGAAAATTGTTTTTCTTCTCTTGTTGCGAGAATTAATTCCGAACTTGTCCCCAGCTTTTTGACCCCTAAAATGGTTTATGTTCCCTTGTTCCCCGAGATATTTTGTCTTTGTTCCCTTGTCCCCCAGTTCAAATTAGCCATGTTCCCTCGATCCCCCAAACCACTGGGAGACCCTCAAAAGAACAGGTAAACCGGACGTTCGGTGTATTCTCATTCCCGAAGAGTCCTAGCAGAATGCATCCTAAGATTCAATCATGGAGATTTTATTTTTCCTCAGTTGATAACAAATACCAGCGTTTCACTCCGCACCGACTAACCGCCTTGCCTTCAAAAATTTGGTTCGTTTCTTCTACAGGTTGTTCCGGGATGACACCCTTCCAAAATAAAGTCTCAAGCCAATCGCTACGATATCTAAGAAGCGACTCACAGGAACCTCTGTCTTTGAGTGCATCCGAAAATTGTTTAGTAAACTTGGCGGCTTCATCGTTCACAGATTGTCGCGAAGAGAAAATGATAACGCTACCAAACGACGCAATTTCACTGAGTATCGACAGTGCTTCTCGTACGTACAGACTTCAGGTGAACACAGATAATGTGTATTGATATTAACAGCAAAACCATTTCCTCTAAACAGCTCACACTGAAGTTATCTCGAATCCGATTATTAGTATCATAATCTCTATTCGAGACTTGGCCTTTACAGACGACGGACAACTATCCTTTTCAGGATCCGGTCTGAACGATCCCGCAATACTCAAATTCCAAAGGAATTGCAATAGAATTTTATGACCAGTCAAATGAGTAGGTGAGCGGGTGAATTTCTTCCACACGTTGAAATTCATTCGTTCTCTGCTACCCGTCGAATACCAAGTTCCTCAATAAGCCACACTCCTGTTCCCCTCGCAATCCAAATAATAATAATATAAATTATGTGGTATTCACACAATTTGGATGTTACTAAAACGGGAATGGGCAATGGGCAATGGGCAATGGGCAATGGGGAATGGGGAATGGGGAATGGTGAATGGGGAGTGGTGAATGGAGAATGGGGAATGGGGAATGGGGAATGGGGAATGGGGAATGGGAAATGGGGAATGGGGAATGGGGAATGGGGAATGGGGAATGGGAAATTTAAAAATGTGAAATTGAAATGGGAAAATCTAAAATGGGAAAAAAATAAAAAAAATAGTTAATTAGATTGTAAATAATAATTGTTGTTAATATGGAATAATTTTTCTCAGCGGCGATTACCCAAGCTTTTAAAGCGTTTTGCGCCAAAATTAAAAGAGCAATTCGCGATGATAAGTAGAAACTTTGTTTCTAGCAAAAACTAAAATGACATGCGTACTAAATGTGGACTCCTCTGTTCTTCGGAGTTAGCAGTGATGGACTTTATTCAGAAAAAGAAAAAGTCCTTTATTCAGAAAAAGTCCTTTGAAAGATCACTAAACTGAATGAAACCGGCAAGTGCAGTGATGACGCACTAAGGTACAAGGAAATGAACGTGAAATACCTTTAATTAAGCTTAGAAGCTCTTATTTTATTTAAGTATAATTATAAATGAATTATAAATTTTTATTTTTTAACTTAACCGATTTATTCTATCTATCACTCAACTTGTCGTGTCTTTTCCCGCGTTTTTCTTAATTATGATAATTTATTTTCTCTCCGGCTCGGGATTATCGATGCGAAGCTTGTCTTATGGCGTATGAGTCACGCTTCTCGTTTAATTGTACAAAACGTTTTGTTCAGAGCAGTACACGCTGAAAGATGAGATTAAAACTATTCGGTTTTGTTCGTAACGAACGTTCTTGTTTGATGTGTGGTGCAAGATAAACAGTGACAGTCGGCCACGAAATTTTAAGCCTTGTTAGCTGGAAATTCGTTTTGCCGCCACGTGTCTGATGTTTTCCCCGAGGATAATTCGCCTGACAACTATACAACGGAAAATAACAACTCTACAACTACTTAAAGAACCAACCAAAATTGGTTTTACATGGCTCGTATCCATGGGGTGGCAAACTGGCAGAAAAATTTCATTACTCTATTTCTTACTCAACTACCTACAACGGAAAATAACAACTCTATAACTAGTTAACGAGCCGATAGAAGTTGGTCTTAACATGATTTTTTTCTTGGAGAAGAAAACTGGCAAAACAAAACGAATTAATCTGTTTTTACCTCTGCAAAACGGGAAATTTTTCCAAAATGACACTTTTGTGGGTAATACAACACTCAAACAAAATATCCCGGTTTTAAATGACATCGGTAATCTACTTATCATCGCGAATTCCCCTTTTAATTTTGGCGCAAAACGCTTTAAAAGCTTGGGTAATCGCCGCTAAGAAAAATTATTCCATATTAACAACAATTATTATTTACAATCCAATTAGCTATTTTTTATTTTTTTTTCCCATTTTCGATTTTCCCATTTCAATTTCCCATTCCCCATTCCCCATTCCCCATTCCCCGTTTTAGTAACATCCACACAATTTTGATTTAAATTTCTTGCTTAATTAAGTTTGACCTGCCGGACGGGAACCCACTAATGGGCCAAATCGTCAAGCTGGGCATCCGCTGCAGTAAAATGGGCTCAACAGCCGTAAACAGGTGTCTGCCGTTCAAGATGGAAGGAACAACTTATTGTAAGTAGTTACTTAAAGGCGCTGTGTCGTGCTATTATAGACTTATTGTAGAAGGCTAAAAGATCTCCTTAACTGAAAACCCAAAATAATAGTGCAGTTTTTTTATTGAAGATCATGTCACTGCACTGAGACTATTTACTGTCTTCTGTTATTACGGATGGCAAGGATGGAAATGGATTGCATTTTGAACAAGTTAGCCCAAATTTTTGAAATGTTCACACCTGATCTTGAAGACACGGCCAAAAATGTACTATGGATGAGTCTTCCTGGAAAAAATCATTCGATATCTTCTTCCAAATTAAAAGAGTATTTTGGGCACAAGTAAATTATTCAATTATTTCAGGATTGCGCCATATTGAGATGCAAGCTCCTTATGGTAAATCGGTCATCACAAAGTGATTGGAAAGGTCACTTTTTGAGAAAAAACGCTCCCAACAACTTCTAATTTCATTCAATTGGTTTAGGACCCAGCGCTATCGTTTATAGGGTTAGTGTCCACTGTTTCTACGTTTATTTGGGACAGCGATAGCTCAGTACCCACACCAGCGGAAGCACAGCTTTCTTTTTTGGAAGTTCTAGACTCAGGGCCTGGGTATATCACTACCCAAGGGACTCCTCGATGCCGTTTACAATCATCGGGGATAGTAACAGGTGCCCCCGTATCTTAAGCAAAGCCGGCCACAACACCGAGGACTGCGCCTCCTACTCTTTTCGAACAGTGTACGGGTTCTTTAACGTCCCGCGGAATTTGTAACCCGACATTGTGTGAGACGGGGCCTCCGGTTTGTCGTGCTTATCCGAGAGCTCTGCTCCTTCTGTTGGCGTGTTTGTATTTACAGTGTTACTGGTCGTTTTTAAAATGATGCCATTTTTTCTCCTATCGAGGTAATGTCACAGGACCACAGCCCATTCAAACTACGGCAAAAACTACATCAAAGGATGGGCATAGCATAGCAAAGGAGCCTTCTGGAAATTCATCCATTGCGCCATCGACCAATACAGTCACGAAGGTAAACGAACTCTGAATAACGTTTCACGGAGCTTAAAACAGTCCAGCCTTCCACGTTTTGAGGAGAACAAATAGGTGGTTTGCAACCATTCTCCAGAGACAATGGTGAATTGTACAAATGCTGGTTGACGAACAAAAGTAGCTAATGAGAGATTTATTATTTTCGTCAACCAGCATGGCAGCGATGACGTAAGGTGAAAGCCACCTATAGGCAATTCACTTAACTCAGAAGGATTTATCTATTCTATTGTTGAAAAAATAGACGTTAGATGAGGTCCTTCGATGGCATTAAAGGAGTGAACAGTAAAAAGCAAAACAAAACAAAAACATTGCCTATATATACTAAAGTGAGAAAATAAGGTTGTGTTCAACTGACCCATGTTGGTGCCTGACCGAAGCAATGGATTCCTCATTAGTTCCTATCGTTTATACCACTACCATGGCGGCGATCACGCAACAAAGTGATTGTTATCTGCCTCTAGAGATTTTTGGTCACGTGGTTGCAGCTCAACGATAGCCTACACATGATTTGCATCCCAGTGACTCCAAACACTCATTCACTTCGATTTATGTTTTTCCCCTCAAAAAGTCCAATCGTACGCATCCTACGACAGCCATCATGTTAAACCACAATGAACGGCAAATAGACCACATTTTGTAAAACACCGACTGATTTTTTGGCCTTACCTTTCACCAGACTGTTGGTATCAATGATGCGTTTTCCTCTTCCATCATTGGCTTAATCGTGGGAATGAATCTCTCTCTCTTCCTCGTTGCACTCTTCATTGGATATTGTATCTATCGGAGAACAAGGTAATAAAATCCTACTGATCATCGTATGGGATGGAGGGAGCTTATTTCCGATGAATTCGCTCGGGATGCTTGGATTGCAAACAGAAGAATATTTAGATGAGAATATTCGGGAATATTTTGTCTTTCTGGAATATGAAATTCCGAACGAACTCACCTTAATGAGGAAAAGATGTTGTTGTGGGATAGGGTAACCTTGAACCCAAGCTCTCTCCCCTTGTCCATTTACCTCCCTTGTCATCAATTGATGGATGGATGGATGGATGGATGGATGGATGGAGAGAGAGACCCTGGTTGAGGCTGTTGAAAGGGAGCGACAGGTAGAGTTGTGACATTGTTTCTGTGAAACACTTACACAACCTCCCTGCGAAACTGCCGTACCCGCGCGGGCATGTCACCACCATGGTCTTTTTTGTGCGCGACAAGGAAGGAAAAAAGGAAAAGAATGATTTCGAGGTTGGTGTGAAAGGGCCAGAATCGACCATTTTACAATTGTGACCCGGTCTATAAATGAAAGCTAGACTGGGGTTAACCATGTTTTGATACAAAGCTCTTTGCTTTTCGTGTGTAAACACACAACACAATTTACATGATAGAAGCAATGTATCAAAACAAGGTCACTGCTAGCCTGGCTGCCGTTCAAAGGTCAGCCCACTGAGGAAGTTACTGTAGAATGAAGAGTAGCGCCTCTCGAAAATTGGTAAGCATCCAAATGACTGATATCCTAGAGCATAGAGCACAGTGACTTTTATAGTGTCTTTTTCTAATATAATTACAGAAACCAAGGCCACTTAAGTATTACGCGTGGAACCACTGAAAATCGCCAGAGAAATTCTGGATTCTGTACGGGTCAACCACGCACAGACGACGCTACCCTTAGTTACAACGGTAAGGGTAAGAAAAGTTATCAAACCTGTATCACTACTATTACAATGAACAAAAGCAGAACCGTTTTCCGACATATTTAAATTTATATCTAAAACATATTTAAATTTAAGAGTTCTGTTAGAAGGGCAATCTGGTACCGGAAATCTCAAACTGAAAGCAAGCTCATGTCAACGATTGGATGTTTTGTTCCCACAAATTCACATTTTAATGGCGCATACACTTCGCATATACACTTGTGGACATAAAACAGGAAAACCCCTCGGGCCATTTTCATAGTCACGCACGAGACTCACGAAATTGCACGAAAGATCGAAGCTAGTCTTGCCGGGCTATTGTATTTGTAAACAGGGAAGACAGCAGCGAAGAAGGTAGTGGAGGGTGAGAACACACCCTGGCAATGTCCGGCCTCTCCGGGCAGGAACAGGAATGCAGCGGTCTTCCTCAAACTAGTCTTATGCTTGGTGTGGGCTTCAAGTTTTTTTTCCGCTCTCTAAAATTCTTTGTTAGTTCAGTTGCCTGCTTCTTTCAGCAACTATAACTGTGTTAATACCATCCGCTATATTAACAGAAGGATTGGCCCGCCAAGAATCGCTTCGATGCAATATCAAGAGAGTTCCATTCAGACCGCCCTCATAGGCAGCGAAACACTGGAAAAGCCATCCTTCTGCCATTCTCTCAATAAAAAGGTTAACTATCTAAGGCAAAACCTATTCATGTCACCTAACCCCAACGTCTATTCCATTTGTCGATGGTTTTCCGGGTGCTTCAAGGTCCCAATATTACAAACTAACCTCTTTTCTTACTTTTTATAGGATGCTATGTTTCGACGCTTTATGCCATAAGTGACGTTCCCAGTGTCCCTCCAAAAAGTGTTGATCAACCTGTGTACAATATCATAGAGGACCTAAATACAACCACTGCAAAAAGCCTCTACAATTATAGCTCGTCCGAGGGACAACATGGTAATCATCCGGTTAGCATGGAACAGCGCGTGTACAATCTTATCGAGGACCTTAATACACTCACTAGTACTTTATCTAGCTCTTACAACTATAGCTCCACTGAAGGTCAACAGCAAGCTGCTCGCGTCTCATTATCGAGCAGCGCGTGTAAGGCCTCATAGAAAGGCTTGGTACGCCTACTAGACCAGACCCTTAAAGATTACAGCCCCCCTTAAAACGCTATATTCAGCATGCAGCAACGTGGATAGACTCTCACTGAAGGAATGGATGTAAAACCCTGCAAAACACCTGAACAATCTCACTGACCACAATGTTTTGGAGCAGCCTCTGGAAACCAGTGCGAGGACAGTGGATCGACTTTAATCCGTTCCAGTGGTAAGGAAGGACAAAAAGTGTAGGGTATCCCAGATGAACGCTGTTTAATCTGACGGAATTACTTTCTGTCGCCCTCTCTTGAGAGAAGAAGGACGGGAAAAAACGAAAGGTTTTCTCTGGTGCACATTCGTCTTCAAAAGGGCAATCATTGGTTTGAATTCTTCAACAGAACAATAAAAATGAACTCGAGAAAGAAGATAAGACTATAGATAGTCATAAGGAAGAGATCTGAGCTGCAAACAAACAAAAAACGAAAGGTGCAAGAGAATGAACAATTAATTTTTAAAAACACTTCTAAGTTCGTGTAGAAAACAACGTGACCAACGAATTAAGGGAAACGTGACTTTTTAGCGCCCACCCGTCAATAATCATCGGACCAAGTTAAGATTGAAATGAATAAAATAGTCTGAAAGTTAGCCTCTTGCGTTTTCTACAAAAGTTGTGCACAAGAAAAGAGCTCCTGGCAGATTATGTCAACACTGGGGACAAATAAAAGCAAACTAAACAAACAAGAAGGAAACAAACAAACAACAACAAAAAAATAGTTCGGACACGCCTTAAAGCCCATAGTAGATTTAAACTTAGAAATATACATGTATACGTACGATTTATTTTCATATGTTCGTGCAAACAATTTTGTTATTCAAGTAATGACACGTCTAGTAAACCG
>BLFK01000093.1:866622-873989 GCA_014634185.1 Astreopora myriophthalma | reverse complement strand
CAAGACTATTAAAGATTTTTAAGCAAACTATGAAAATACACGTTCATAAATAAAATTCTTGTTTATCATCCCGTTTCCCTCGGTATTTCTTAGAATACAAAGACTGATATCAGCCATTAATTTTGGCATAGTTTAACACGTTTCGTGAGCACCGTTTTGGTCTGCGAGATATGTGTGTGTTGTGTGTGCGTGTGCATTGGGAGGGGGGGGGAGAGTTCTCAAGAAATAAAAGTATGTTATTTGTGCTTATGATTTGCCGTTTTTTTATTGGAAACTCTAGCATGACTCATAAAAACAAACAAAAAAAGTTTGGAAGGGCCTAGATTAGCTACATGCTTTTTCAAACTAGCAGGAGTCAAGGAGTGACCATCTGTAAAGAAAATGCGGTGGTGGGTCTGTAGGAATTATAGAACAAACCAGTTTAGCTTCAACTAAATAAACCGTTGGACTTAGCAGTAGCACGTCCACAGAGTGGCTATTCGTCCACTGAATTCAGATCGAGATGGAATTTGAGAATGTTGGTTTTCGAGGACAGGGTAAAACCGTAGTACCTGGTGAAAAACTGAATCTCGTGGAGCAAAGTAGAAAACTCAACCCGTCCCATATATTACGCCTAGTGCAAGCCATCGAAAATGGGAGGTGATTGCTCTCACCTGTGCGCCAAGCTTGCTCCCTGGGGCTGATAATTAAGTTAAATTGGTCGCCGTAATAATGAGTAAGCTGCCGTTTCGAGCGAATCACTAACGCACAAATCATCAGAACGACAGTGAATCTCTTTACGGTGAACAATTGAGCTCGGACATTTCACCTTATTGAACGTACTTCACACCAAAATTCTACTTAGTCCACTTAGTCCAGACTATTTTGGTACAAACTTACAAAGACCATATAACTTACGATGTAGCCATTGAAAAGTAATTTTAGCATCTGTAGTTCTACAGTTTCACTTTGGAAACACGAAAACCGCTTCGTTCGGACTTTCGTGATTACTTCCTGCTCGTCGAAAACGGTGCGCAATCTATTTTTGTCTTCATTGTCAGAAAAGCAAGAGAATAAACAAATACCTCGTTTTGAAGCCTTTTTGGGAGGTCAAAAAGTTTGCATTTTACCCATCAGTTCGAATTGCGGAGTCCGATACCATGGAATGATATTAAACCTTTTTGCTATAAACGTGATATTACACTAGTGATAATTCTCCATAATCTCTACTTGATGAGGGCATTACTCTCTTAATAGCACTACAGCCTCCCTTGACGATAAGTGATTTTTATCTGAATAATCGATGCTGTGATTATGCGTCCTCAGTCACCCTTAAGCCAACCGCAGAAATAAAAAGAAGTGGACCTTATGATTGACTCACTTTACCTCGGAACTAGAGAAATCACTTCGAATGTAATATTCCAAATGCGTTCCAATTAAAAGCCGCGTTGTGCTTTTTGAATTGTTTTTTCTTTGACGTCAAAAGAGCCTGTAAAAATAGTCTAGAAACGTTGCGATTTGCCAATAAATATATCCTTTTCCGTGAGAGTAATATCACTACCGGACTGAAAAGCGAAAAAGCAGTACATGTATTGCCTTGGAGAAAATGAAAGGATTGTAGCCTATCAGCAAAGTTCGCATTTTTGCGTTATGAACTCCGACAAAGCTACATGCAAATGGTGAAAAACGATTCGTGTTTCATTTTAAAAACTTACCATTGGACTGTGGAGAAAATACTATAAAGGCCTCACTCTTAAATCAAGAAGAACAAAGTATACCTGCAGGGAACCGAAAACATTGCGGAAATGAAGTTCTTGGCTCAGAAAATGCTTGTAATGGTTTGTCTGATATCGAATCCTGAGATTTGTTCATCCGAACAAATCATAATTGAACGTGGACATTCGAAGGATGCCTTCATGATTCCAGCATTAAAATGTGATAACAACAACGATTATTGTCGTGAATACAATGCTAAGAAAGATGCGACACGATGTAGATGTTATTGTGGAGGCACAAACCCTACATTATTCTTTTACGAACATTCTTGGACATGTGTTGGAAATGAGTTTAAGAGAACCCTTTCAGGTAAGCTTTCTATAAAAGAAATAAATTGGTATTTTGATAATTAATTGATACTATAGAGTAAGGAGCGGAAAGATATCCAAGTTTTTGACCATCGTTTATATAAATTAAGAGAGGACAGTGACCAGTCTTGCAAATATATTTAACGCCAGCACTTCAATGTTTCAGCCCGATCCTAGCCTGGGGCTTCCAAAGCGAAAAATTTGCGCGATAGCACAATAAATATTTTAAACTTATTTCAATAATTATTTCTATTGTCGGTAGGTCATAAGAAATCTTCCTCTTCGCGGGGCGGGGACGCGATTTCTCGTTATGCCTTCTCACTCAAGTCCTCACTTTTTTCGCGCTTACCCCAAGAAAAATGCTGATAAGTTTCCGCTCAACCCGATTCTAGAGGTTACTTCTCGCGTCTTTCACAGGTTGTGCCCAAAGAACCTTCTTTCAAAATGAAAGTGGGCCGAGCGTGCTAAAGCGGGACTCTCAGAAACAACTGTCCTTGCCATGGAGCGGACACTGTGAAGTGTTTTCCTCAGAGTATATAAGTTGTCAAGGACAGACAGCCGTCTGGTCGACAGCAACGACGGACACATTTAGCATCGAATGGGACGAAGATCTCACCGCGTACAGTTTTGAGGTGAACGCCAATCTCAATCGATGTTAATTGAACATAGAAATAACTGTGACCTATTCTTATTGCAATAAATCCCGTACAAAACCGCCGAATAAAGGGGTCGGGTCACAAGCGTACCTGTTGTTCTTTAGCTGCCTTTCAATAATTGAACAGAAAGAGAGTCACTTTAGTTCGCTATTTAACAAATTTATTTCGTGTTGCCGTGTATCAGTTGAACACATGACGTCAAAATGTAGTAAAAAAAAGAAAGAAAGAAAGAAAGAAAGAAAAAGAAAGAAAGAAAAAAAAGGACCAAAAGAGAAAGAACACGAAAAAAAGATATAGCTTGCACAGAAAAGGCCTCAGATAGCATCAGCGGATACTATGACATGATAAAAACTCAGTCAAGTCTCACAGAGTGAATAGCCCCTCTTAAAATCCTTAGCTTGAAAGAGCTTAAAAGAACGCCAATATCGGCTTAGTGCTCTCGCCTATATGACTGATATGTAGAGGTCATGAGTTTGATTAATTCTGTGGCTTCTTATGCATAGTAACGAACCGACGGAGAAAGAGGACCTTTTAGGAAGTCCGAACTCATAAATTAAATCTGAATATGGGTGAAACAATTTTGGCTGTCTCCGGCGTCAAACGATAAACATAGAAATATAGTTATATAATGACAAGTGCAAGACCGATTGTAAGCAATCCTTGACTTGCACGTTACGTCATCACCGCCATGTCGGTGCTGGACAACAATAGATCCCTCACCACCAAAATGGCGGGGATGACGCAACAAAGGTATAGTCATCTGTGACTCTAGAGATTTCTTGTCACGTAGTTGCAACTGAACGATAGTGGTTGAAGAATAAGACAAATTCATGCGTTGCGGAAAAAAATATTCGTTAACAATTTGTTGACATTCAATTATTGCTACATTTTTTGTCCAATTAGCTAAGCTTAGATGCGAAAAGCCCGTTGATAGGAGAAATCGTCATCCTGGGTATCAGTTGCACCATCAACGGCTCAACACTGCCACAGAGCTGTTTGTTGTTCAAGATAGAGGGAACGACATTCTGTAAGTAATAACAATGTACTTCGAACAATGACAATTAATTCATATCACCAGTGATTGCCTGATGTCCCTTAAAAACAAAACAAAACAAAAAAACGAAACAAAACAACAACAAAAAAGAAACAAAACAAAACAATCGGTAAAATAGTTTTAAACTGGGTCATAAAGCGTGCAGATAAGAAGGCATGACTACCTAGATATTGTCCAAAAACAGAGTGACACATAATGTGATATGACTGTGCTATTCTGGTGTTTTATTTATTGCTATAATAAAGCACAGGAAGTTGCATGGGCTGTGATTGGGTAAAAATAATATTTTATTGAAAGGTAAAACATCAATGAACGTAGAAAAGGGTGTTGCTCACTTTCAAGACGCGTGCCAACCTAGGTCCAAACCATTTACAATATTAAGATAACATTACTAAGAACAGTCAATTCAAATTTACAGGCCCTATGACCTCATCTCCGACGTCGAAAGTAACGATGATTGCCAACGCGACGACGACGAGAAAACCTCCCTCGACAACCGAGGTACTTGTCTGATATTCTTAATGGTAAAATACAAATATTTTTGTTTGACTCATATTGGTAAATACGTCTACCGCATATCGATATTCTAAAGTGACACTCCCCAGAACTCAAGGCTGAGCCTGTCACTGCCTTGAACCTTACTGTAACATTACCTATATTTAAAATCATCAATACATAACCTATATTTATACACGGTGGTACTTTAAGCATAAGCATGATGCTTGTCGGACCGTAATTCAAATAAAGATAAGGACCGAGTTGTTCAAAGCAAGGTTAGCGCTAATCCGTGTTAAATGCCATGACAACCTATAGGTTATAATCGGACTTAACCCAGAGTTAGCGCTAACCCCGCTTCGAACAACCCGACCAAGAACGTTAAGCTGCAAGGAGGCAACCATGTGGCTATTTACGGATCATGGTGGAGTTGAATTCGAAACCACCAAAGACAAATGTCGCTGTTGGCAAGAGCGCGATTTGAACCTAGAGAATCCGCACGCAACTCCCGGCGGCGCTCTAACCTCTGAGCCAAACCGCTTCTTTCAGAAATTTCCCACTGGGCTGGTAGTGAACAAGAAAATACTTTGATATATGCTCATACGTGTAGATACACCACGCTAAACGTCGCTGGTCGATACATATGAAAAGTTTAAAGAAATGGGGGTAGCTACACACTCTAGAATTGAAAAAGCTTGGAAAACATTGGAGACGTCAGGTGTCTGCATAGACATCCATGCACCCAACGAAAACCAGTGTCACTAAGAATAGTCCAACCTTCCAAGTTGAATCTTCCACTCACCTGACTCTTCTAGGGCACCCTAAGCTACTAAGTTATATAGAGAGCATTGTGACCAAATCTTATTTCCTATCTATGCATTATGTTTTATTAATTCCCTCTTTTCCTAATATGCTCGAGTCACTGACCAATAGATTCATTTTATCCATTTAACGGGATTTAACCTTTGCCAACTCATTCAGCCCGCAGCATCATTGTAATCTAGTTTAATAGAATCGTTCTCCCGAGTTTGGTCATAGTTTTGACTGCTTTTTTTTTTCCTTCTGATTCTGCCAGGGTTACTGGCTGATAAATTCAGCAATTCAAAATTGGTGTTGTTGTTGTTGAAATGAGGGTTTCTTTCGTCTCTTCCAGGTCATTGTTGGTCCTAGTTCCGCGGCAGATTCCAAAATTGATAGCGAGAGTTCGTCTTATGTGGGTTTCATTGTAGGAATTTGCGTTTCCCTCGTTATCCTCATACTGATCATTGGCATCTTTATTTATCGTTGGAAAAATCCAAGGTGATAATTTCAACCATAAACAAAAGCTATTTGTCTATATTGGCCGCAGCAAAGATATTCAGAGCGAACGTGGGAATTGTGGGTTGTCATCGGTTTACGCATGCATGCAATTAAGCTACACTACAGGTGAAGTCTCGAAAACGCTAACACATTTAAACTTAGGATACATCCCTTTGGAACTGTCCTGTCTATCCCCTTTCGGGTTACGAACATGATACTAAGTGGAGTAAGGTTTTCCAAAGAACGGGTATTCGGAAAGCTGAACAGTTCTCGCGCAAGTGACCTGAGAGCCAGCGCATGCACAGAACAGTCTAGACCGGAGTCCTGCAGAATGAATTCAACGCTATTCGGTTCATTCTGAAAAAAAAAATGAACAGGGCCCTAAAGAACATGATTACCTCATATTCAGCGTATGGAGAGTAGCGTTGGCGCAGTGGTGGGAACGCTCGCCTTCCACCAATAGGGAGGTTAAGCAAGGGCACTTTTGAGCGACGGACGTCGACAGGAAGTGAACTCTTTGTTTTCTTTGGCTTTGGTTTCGCCCAAAAATTTCGAGCAAATCGTCTCTATCAGAGTAAAGACACTGAGCAGTACAAATGTGGTACTGTCAACACAGATTAAAAGTGAAAACACGTCACTTCCGGTTTCCGTCCGTTGCTCAAAAGCTCTCTAATGTGTCCCCGCTTGGATTCTCGGACTATACATCATACATGGCTTGAATTTTTTGGTTCTCCACTTTGCTCCGAGAGGTTTTCCTACGGGCATTCTGGTTTTACCCACTCCTCAAAAACCCACATTTGATTAGATCTGATTTGATTTAGTCTCCCCAATTAGTACAGCACTCTTGCTGGGCTATATAAGCTCAAAACTGTACAGATCCCAAGGGGATTAGGCAACAGCCAATCACATGGCGGGAATATGTTCTCTGAGCTTAGGCTATCCACGCGAAACACATTCTCGCATTATGATTGGCTGTCCCCTAATCCCCTTGGGACTGTACAGCGTGGGAGTCGATCTAAAGATAACTTGAGACACCTATGGAAAAGGGCATGTATGGGGATGCCCTCTCTTCCCCACTTTATTTTCTCTTGGTTCTGCCTATTCCGAAATAGTCCAAAAACAATGCTCCCTTGGCAAGTAGAAAGAAGATAGGATTACATGAGCAGGTAAACGAAAAGTCAATGATGAAGGCTCCTGGCCATACTAACTGAACCATAACAGAACTTGTTCGCACGAAATGCCACTGCATCTCAAATCTTTGCGTTTTGCTGCAGAGAGAACCCTCAACAAAAACGGCCAACAGATACCACAACAGGAAGCTCTCGGATGACTTCGGGACTTCGGGCTGGTGATACAGAATCCCATTACGCCACACTTAATTATAGTGACTGCGGTGGTGAGTACGGTACTTTCCCAGTTACCAATACCAATTGATAATGTTTGATTATTTGGTGACCGTGCAGTGGTTTCTATCACCGTAGAACTGACATAATTTTAGGGCAACCTCACCAAATAACGCAGCAGCTGCAAATAGTCTAAAATCCTGAACTAAACGGCACCGTTAGCAGCTTGATAGGCTAATTTCGATATACTAAAATCCCTCTTAGACAAAAAGCACCATCTCGAGACTTGGGCAAAAAAAGAAAAAAACAAACAAACAAACAAACGAACTCATACAATTCCTTACTTCTGTTCCCTAGAGCCTCGAAGTCATGTTTATAATTTCAAGTTTAATGTTAACATTTAACAATTATTCGCCAAAGGCGAAGTGAATATTGGTGAATATTTACCGAGACGTAG
>BLFK01000093.1:856622-861622 GCA_014634185.1 Astreopora myriophthalma | reverse complement strand
CTGAAATAAATTTTACTTCATGCAACTTCAGTCAAAAGCGAATCCAAAAAGTTCACTTGCTTCATAGTTTGGTTTCATAGTTATAACAGATAAGATACTTGCATTATTATTATTGTTGTTGTTCGAAGTGTGAAATCGGATAAAAGACCTTTTCAGGCGCTTAGCATTGTTTCCAGAAACACGAGCTGTTCTTCACAAAATCAAATTTAGAGGGTCACCATACTTTATGGAGATTAATATCCCACCCCATTCGACAAATATGGGAAGTAAATTTTCACGAGATTGTACCTCCACGCAAAGAGCACACACGCTGTTGAAAGCATACCACGATATTCAACGATACAGGGTAAACATGGAAACCGATGCACTTATTGAACAATGCTTTCTTTGTTCAATACAAATAGCCTTGTATTTTACTTTCAACAACTATCAGCAAATTAAATCATTGAGAATGATATCAGACTGCTCTCCCATGATTGCGGAAACGAAACCACGTAGGAACACTGATATTGCCGCTCACGCGATCGATTCTTCGTGCTTTCTTAAGCTATTTTCAACTCTTAAAACGCGAGCAGTTTTTATCGCATTTCTTCGACTTCAATTCCCATACAAAGGATTTGTTCGCCGAAGTACTCTATGCTGTCGCCGACGCGACCGGTCACCACTGGTGTAAGTATCTCCAAAGTATATCATTAGACAACGGAAGACACAACGAGAGGGAGAGAGAGAGATAGACAGAGACAATTTCTGAGTTGAAATGTCTCACAAGTAGATCGTGGGAAGATTGCCTGGCATGCACAATGCCAATAGTTTAAAGTCCAATAGCTATCTCAGAAAGGGATCGGTTAAGTCGTTGTTAGAATTTTCCTTTGCTAAGGGCCATTACATATCCAGACGAGTTTATGTTCAATCTGATTTTTCCCGTCCAGTTTTCACGCTTAATTGATTTGTGCGCCCAAACAAGATGTTTGCCTTTTAGTGTGAACACCTAAAATTTGTCATCGACTGGCCGGGATTCACGACGTCATTTGGCCGTAGTAGACAAATTAAAGCAGCCGTTTTGAGAGTTAGGCTTTCCTCAATAACTGTTCGCTATGTCGAAGGCCTAGCGTTCGGTATGTTGGCTTTCGAATCTCTGTAGCGACAATGGCCAACTCACCTTACACCAAAATGTTAGCGTTTCACCTGCAAGGACACATCACTACAGTTTCTTTGCTTCAATTTTAGAATGTAACTAATCATTTCAGATCGATCGAGATCTCATTCACGCAACTTAGCTAATTTCAAGAATTACACGGGGCTTTTCACGATATTCAACACGCCTGACTGTTTTAAGTTGTTTTATTTTTGTCTCCAGGATAGTTCTCCCTGGCCGAGCCCAGATCACACGGGTGGCCCAGGCAACGGTTCACTTTCTGTTGGTCTGACTGCCGGAGTCACTGCAGGCTCGACTGTTTTGCTCGTTATCATTATTATAGGTATCATCGTTTGCCGCCGACGCTGTTCAAGGTAACAATATTTTTTCATTTGTTCCTTCGCTGATTGATCTGTCCATCTTGAAACCGGAGTTGGAGGGGGCCACGCCACTGATGCTGCTCGAACCACTCCCCTCATCCCCAAGGGGGGGGGGAGAGGGATTATGTGTATTTTTGTTGTTATAAGGCTTGGTATCAAAAGTGAGCCCCGGATATCTATAGCTCTGACCATCAGCTGGGGTTATTCTGGGCAGTCCCTACTTCTCGGCTACGCTTGTGGAGGGCAAGCTGGTCTGCCTCTCACCAAATAGAATTATGTTATGTTCATTTGGTTTGAATGTCCCTGAAAAACCCGTTCTGGGGAGTGGTCAATGAAGGACTTCAATTAATGCTAAATTTACAGGAAGGGACTGCAAGAAAACAAGGCTGAGGAACTTCAAGAAAACAATCCTGAAGAACTTCAACAAAACAAAGCTGAAGAACTTCACGAAAACGTAGCTAAGGAACTTCAAGAAAACAAAGCTGAAGACAATTCAAATTCCAAGGAAACAGCCACAGCAGTAAGGACTGAATAAGCATGCTCATTTTTTTGGCCCTTTTCACCCGTTTTAAATCCTCCACAGTGGGATAAGTGGCTCGTTCAGCAAACCAATGGCAAACAATATTTGTTACCTTCTTATCATGTCAACAGGAAACCGAGGTGTCAAAATTCCCACAAGAGAACTTAGAGCTCGAAAATGACTATGAACATGCCTATGGCGCACTAAAACGGGACAATAGAGAACAAGGCAAGTCGGCAACTAAGGACGGATGAGAGTTGACGAGAGTTGAACCTCTTGAAGTCTCGATGAAACTCTCACACAGGGCCAAAGGAGACAAATTAAAACTCTTGCCAACTCTCACCGAAAATTTTAGTGACTCTCACGGAAAATAATTGTGAACACGACATAAGCGTTGATCACATCAGTTCTCGATTTAAGAAACTATATTTTTCGTACGTGTCCCTAAATGGATAAATAAATAAATAAATAACGAAAGAAAGAAGGAAACAAACCAAGAAATAAACAAATAAATAAATAAATAACCAAACAAAAACAAACGAATAAATAAACAAATAAAAAATAAAAACTCGCGACTGTATCAGAAGGTTAAACAAACAAAAATCTTAGCTTATTTTTAACCGAATCATTTCAGGAATTTACTCATCCACGTACAGCGTTCCACAGTCCACAGCCCCCGAATCAAGCTCACACTATGAACCTATGAACCCTCGGAAGGAGCACAACAACAACGGTCAGGGGAACACTGAGGAGCTGCTTTATGAAGTTGTAGTGTGTCCTCAATGTGAACCGCCCTCACAAAACCATGGGCCTATTAACAAAGAACACTCCGTGTTAAGAGTCCCTGAGGAACGGTTCCCTGCAGGATCAGCTGAGGGGCCCGCTTTAAAGGACCTCAGCAACTTACACAAATATGGACAATATGGCAAGTGCTGTTCAGAGCGGCCTATTTATACCAATACGGAGGAGCTCTACGTGAATGGTCTACACGGAAGCAACTGCGATTCTGAGGCCATCTATTACAATTTACAATGACACAGTAAGCCGGGTAATTCACTTATAGGTGGATAACAAGTCTTACATTGCAAGGACTTCTGAACACGACCGCTTATTTTTCATGACCACTGGAGCGTGAAAGAACTACCTCTTTAATTTAACTGCGAGAGCGTAAAATTCATGACAGTGAAATACTGACAGATTGTAATGTCCACGACTGTTTCGTTGTGATTTCAAAATGGCGACTATCTTGGAGTCGCCATCTTAGATTTTTTTGCTTCCTCAAACAGAAAACTGGCGAGATCATTCACTTCAAATAAATCGAAATAAGTAGAACGGCCATTAATTGACGAGAAAAAAATTACTTTTTCGGCCCCACCAAAAATTCGTATTAAAATTTTATTTGCTTCTCGTTTATAGTATACTAATGAATAATAAGTTTTAAGAAAAAAAAATCATTCATTTAGATGTAAGTCTAGTTGTTGAAATATGTGTCCTGAAATATTGAAAGAAAGTACTCTTTGTTTAATTGTTGTCAGCTTCAAAGCAAACGTATTAATAACCAGAAATACAGACTAGTTTAATCAATATTTCGGCCTACAAATATTAAGGTGTATAGAGCCCGTAGTTTCCCTTTTTCCGAACGAAGGTTCCGAAGAGAAAGCGGGCTTAATATTGTTTACATATTGCATGCATGCTTTTGAGCGATTTATTTACCATTTGTTGTTACTATAGGAACGAAGAGTTAATTAAGCAAGTCGCTCCATACCCTTGTCACCAAATTTGGATGAAGAATGAAAGGAAAAAAAAAATGACTTCACCTGTCAAAGACGGATCAAATTGTAAACTTTACTCTTCGTAGCTGTTGTTAACTCTAACAGCTTCTTATAATTCATCCATTTGATAGTTTTGCATCAGTAAATGCTTCTTCTAACTGATTCACTATGCGAAGTAATAACCTACACCAAAAGCAGTTAATAAGTCTTTTGCCTCACAATTGACGGTTAAAAAAGACTTTTTTTGAGTTTTGTACGAGTGTTCGAGTGTTTGTCAGGTTAGTGATAGCTTTCCTACATCTTTTATATTCTGACCTCCTCCTAGGAGGGGAGGGGGGTCTTGTTACCTTGAAAAATTTGCTTGTGTTGCCTTGTTCCCGAAATTAATTCCCAACATTTCCCCTGCTTTTTGATCCCTAAAATGGTTTGTTCCCTTGCTCCCCCGAGATATTTTGTCTTTGTTCCCCTGTTCCCCAGTTAAAATAAGTCATGTTCTCTTGTTCCCCAACCCTCTCGTAGGGGGTCTATTCTGTATATGTCAATAGGCATCCTTTGTTTTGGTTAGAAAAGCAAAATAGGAGGGGTGTTGATTGACCTGTTGCAGTATCCACAGAAAGCAAGTGCCATTTACAGATACAGGTCGACCAGTGACTTACCCATGCTCTACCAATAGCGGCCCTGCACAAGAGACAAATTTAGAAAGCTTGTGATAGGCGAGCCTGTGGCGTCAATATGTTAGGCATTTTAACCGCGCGACGTTTCTTGCCGGGCTCAAACGACTTTGGGACAACTGATTGCTGGACCGAGCCCAGAACGTTGGATTTTACGAACTCCTACGCGCGTGCGGACTGAAAGATAGAAACGTTTGTTCGGTCTTCAAACTCATATCTACACGAGCGTTTATCGAGTCACTTCCGAAATGAAGACGATTCTGCAGGCGTCGAAAATTTTGCCTTTGCAGTTTTATCTTTGCGTTACAATGGCCCAAGTTATGGAGATCTCAAGACTAAGAAGTGGTATCGACACGTTTAATCTCCCTTCTTTCATGTGCGTTGATTCTCGTTACGGTTGTAGCTCATTTAATGCCTTGCGTGGGATCCCTACGTGTTCTTGTAAGTGCCCTCCAGCAAGAACAACTTTCACATTTTCTAGCAACCAATGGATGTGCATGGCCAACCAGCAGGTTCGAGATC
>BLFK01000093.1:750213-853814 GCA_014634185.1 Astreopora myriophthalma | reverse complement strand
CGTTTCAGCAAAGCAAATCAGAAGAGGAACTTTCGTGCAGGAATTTGTGATTCTTTTTCTCCACTAATGAAACACTTGAAACCTGTCGCTATTCAATATGATGTTTTCCAAAGTCTTAGCAACAAAAAGCAAAACAGTCACTCGAGTATGCACAATTAAAAGACGACCAAGGTTGCCCAAAATTCTATAGCATGGGGATTAATGCGCGAAAATAACAAGAACTTTGGAGATAATGTGTCAGTGTTTGGATACCGGTATAAGAGCTCACTGAATGAATTAGTTGATTAAGTTTGAAATTATATTATGCCTACACGCAGCTAGATCATTTTCTTGTAGTATCTCTTTTACTGATATCCGTTCCTTTATACCTGTGATTCAAAATTCAACTCACCTCAGAGCAATCAATCAGTGTAAGCAAGACTGGGTATCGCTAGGGTATGGATTCAAAACCCATTTTTACATCGTGTCTATGTTGTTATAGTAATAACTTAGCTAGAACATTTCATGAGAAGTTAAAGATTGCTTTAAAGGTGTACAAGCAAGAATATACTGGTCAATCGCTTCTTACTCCTTAAGAACGCGCAATATTGCAGTACTTTGCTTCCACCTCACCCCTCCTCCTCCGCTCCTCAAAAGACAACAGCAACAACAAGGTCTATTGGTGCATTAAAAACAGGTTCGCTGATTGGATAACTTAGCTGTCGTCTCCGGGCCTTAAAAGGTTCGTGAGCCATGTTGAAAAAATTCAAACGTTTCTTCCAAATAACTCTATCAAACATCTTTGCTTTCTTAATCTATTAATAACCCCAAATATTGTGAAGTCGTGGCAACAAAAGCATTTTCGGTTGTAGGATCCACGCAATATATTTAATCACCTGTTGACATCGGTTTTCTCTGAACAAAATTCCTGGATGCTTCCCATGAAATGACAGTGCAAGTTAAATGGAGTCTGATAGAGTGGTCATATCTCTTTTAAACGTGAATAAACTATGGCAACCAGTCAATGGGCAAGAGTATTCGGGGCATATCACACAATAAAATATAGATATATGTTGTGATGATAACGATAATAATGACAAACACTATTATTGTTATCATTATCGGTATTAATAAGCATCACCATCACCATCGCAATCAATCTCGTCCCCAGAGCCTGCGTTACCCTTATCCAGCGGAACGGGCAACGGAGGCTCTTGAAGAATCCAAAACCGGAACCACCAAATCCTGGTTCCGGTTTGCAGTTGCGCCTGCGTGGAGTCATGTGAAAAACAATTTATACATTTGAATTTTGTTGACACACGAATGACACAAGTGATAGCAATTTTTTTCCCTGTAATTTTCGTGGAAGTTGTAAACTTTGCACTTCGCGCAAACAACTTCCGGTATCTTTGTTCTTTGTTTTCACCAACCAATTAGAGTGGGCCCTGTTTTGGATTAGCCCAGAGGGCTAGTGATCCCTGGTGCTGACCAAAGGGATTGCAGCCTCTGGGAACGAGATTGCATCGCAATTAGTCATCGTAACTGTCATTGTCATTGCTATCGTAACTATCACTTTTTCATGGATGTACTTTAGGCTGCGATGGGACGATATCATTTGTTGGCGAGACTGCTGATGGGCGTTTACCCACCTTGAGCTTTGGCGATGTAAGAGAAACGTCTATGAAATACTTGCTTTGGCAATACTGGACGTGTTCCTTGAAATTCGACTCTTCCTCGTACATGACTTGTAATGGCACCAAACGCTCAGCTCAGCCATATTTTAACGTGCTGTCAAAGCTGTTTACAATGACTCGAGCATCCGTGGACCAACGTTACTTCCTCCGGGTAAGAAATCAGGGGCCTAGAAATAATTATGAACTGAGCAACCAACCAAAACACCAACCAACCAATCAATCAGTCAGTAAGTCAGTGAGTCAGTGAGTCAGTGAGTCAGTGAGTCAGTGAGTCAGTGAGTCAGTGAGTCAGTCAATCAGTCAGTTAGTCAGTGAATCAATCAACCAGTGTGTCAATGAATAAATGAATGAATGAATCAATCAATCAATCAATCAATCAATCAATATTAAGCTGAATGAATAAATGTGACGATGAATATATCATATTGATGACAATGATGATGACGACGACGACGATGGTGCAGAAGAAAAGGAAGAAGAAGAAGAAGACAGTAATACTGAGAAGAAAAAACAAACAAACAAACCAGAGTCATGCACCCTAAGATAAATGTCAACTTTCGAGGGATATTAATAACGTATGAGATCCCTGAATAGCGACTCAAATCGGGAACTACAAATATGACCATGTAAAACTTTATAAAATGGAGACCTCAGTTGATGTTAAGAAGCTGACTTTTTATGGATTGCTTTACAGGTAAATACTGGTGTATCAGGCAGAAATACACTTCAGGGAAAAATACTCAATTTGTTCATACAATGTACAGGGCAAATTTCCGTTTTAGGCTTCCGAAACATAATTATAGATCTCTGTCTGACGTTCAAGCTCCAAGGAACAGAATCGTGTAAGTTCAAATGTACTTTTGAATCTTAAGTTCAGCCATCATTAAACAAGTAGAGCCTGAGGAGACAGAAGATAGCCCGTTTTGTAGAATAGCGCTTGGCCTAAGGGAGTGGCCAAAAAAAGCGCAAGAAATAGATGAATCTCGACCTAAGAACTAATCCCCAGAGGTGATAATTACCCTACACTTTCTGCTCTCCGCCAATGGTCTTGCTCAGAGAATTGAGTGAAGAAATCGAATTAAGACCACATAATGACGTGATAAAATGTTCCAAAGTAAAGTGCCAAGTGGTCTTGGTCATTTTATCGCGTCATTGCTATGGCCTATAAGAGGATTGAGCAAGGAAAACTGTCCTCATTTTCGTACAATAACATAGTACATTTGTACGGATTTCTGTTTTAATTTTCATTCAAGACACTGGGTGTGCGACGTGGCGAAAACAGAAAACGTCATTTTTGGTCTGTATTCTTACACCACAACATGGACCATTGATCGTGCGAGAACTGTCAGAGTTATCGTAAAAACACAGTAAACGTCTTACATTATCCCGAGCTTGCATCAATGGTATGCCAGAGGGGAAATTCTCCATTGTGCGAAGGCGACTAGCTGTTAGTGATCTTTTTCGTGCAATGGATTCTCAAGAAAATTTCATAATCAGTTTACTCATACACCTACAGGTCCTGTGGAAGCGCCCAAGAGCTCAACTCTGTCCACCATAACGTCAACGAAGACAACGCACAGAAACCCGATATCTTTCGTTTCTACATCAGTTGTTGGTTCCCCAGTGGCCGGACAAACCTCAGACACTGCAGCAACAGGCACAATTAGTTTAACAACCCCTTTCACAACGATAGTCCTTGCTCCTCCAACAAAAGTTTCGCAAACATCACCGACGGTCTCTGAGTACACATGGCAAGTTTCTGTTGACACGCGGAAACCCTCCCATGCGAAGCAAGCGACCTCCGTTACTTCACTGACGTTGGAAGCCTTTTCCAGTAGTCGAAAAATATCACAAATCCCATCTAGCTCGTCAAGTGCTTCAGACATTACACCGAGCCGTACTTCATCAACTTCCGATGTTACATCAAAAACATTCGTCAGTTTTCTAATAGCACCCAGTTCCGAATCGAGAACATCTGTCAATTCACCGACGATATCTGATGGTACACTGAGAACAAACATTGGTTTATCGACAATCTCTGATGGCCTACCGAAAGCATCTTTTAATATTCTTTGGACAAGAAACACTCCACCAGAAGTGGTTGAGGTTTCGCCAACAGTTGCTGGAGGTCAGGAAATTCCTGTTGTGCCCCTTCCAACGGAACCCATCACTGAGCCTGCCACATTCGAACCGAACGTAAGTAAGGCATATAAACCGTGTCCAGTAAGGCAAGTGAAAGGAGTGATTTTTCCCGCCAACGGGCCGCAGTAATTCGGGTCGTGTAGCAGCTGTCGTAAGGTCTGACGTAATTAGCTCGCTACCCTTCGGAAGAACAAAGGAACAAACAACAGAAACAATGACCTAGACCCAAAACAATAGCAACTACTTCAATGGCAAAATAACCTCGGTATACTAGTCGCCTATTAGTCTAGGTGATACAAAGTTCAAAGTAATTACTGTGAAGCTTTTTCATCACTGTAAACAAAGATCGACAACGCACAGCAGTTGTGAGCTAACAGGTTGACATCGTAACGCAAACTTGTTAGCTGTTGCGCTTGGTATATATTTGCTATCGCAAGAAAGTTTAATGGGTAGATTTTTATCGATATGATATCCCTTTTATTGTTGTTTTATTGTTGTTACGGTGCGCGATAATAATAATAATAATGATGATAATGATGATACTTTTTTAATCAATTTACATTTATAGTCAATATATTTTATTTAATTATTATTATGTTATAATATTGTAAATTGCTAGTATAATAAGATGTGTAAATAGTTTTATAAATTTTTAAATTTTTGATTGTAAAAATGCGTAATTCAGCCCTTGGGCTGCGAATGCATTTGAGATTTAACTATCTATCTATCTATCTATCTATCTCTGGTAATTTAAACTGACAATGGCGTCATGATATCGATGAATCTGGAAGCTATAAGGATGCCTTTATCGGGAAGTCTGTGAAACTGCAATGCAATAGGCCATTTCCGAATTCACGTTAGCCTCTTTTTCAAAGCGAGTCTAAGTGCGAAAGTTTTGTGATGGTAATTAGTTTCACTTTGCATATGAATAAAAACTTATTTTCATAACAAAGACTTCGCACTTAGACTCGCTTTGAAAAAGAGGCTAACGTGAATTCGGAAATGGCCTATTCATGGGCCACTATCGCATTTACTAGGAAGCTTCCTTGGAGTCAGACTTAAGAAAAGTACTCATCACCAGACAGAACAGTTATGCTGATGTTTATATCTATTTCAGATTCCTCCCAATGTTGGCAAAGGAAGGAGAGGACAGAGCAGTGACTTACACATTGGTATCGCAACAGGGATAACAGCATTTGTCATAGTCACCCTCATCATCGTGGGCTTCCTTATCTATCGTCGCTACCGTTCAAGGTAATGTTCACTTGGTTGACTTACAATTTACAACAATAACATAGATGAACAAAATTGTGCGGTGCCTTCACAGAGGAGCCTAATGATTGTGTTCGAGCCAACTTACAATGCAGACGTCCTTGCTGCAAGGATACGCAGCCCTTTTCTAACCTTCTGTTATGTCGGTCACGTTAGCTAACGGCTGATAATGATCCATATGTTAAGTGAATTGTATGTTTCTACTGTCAAGTATATGATATGGTCTGCAATAAAAGTCTCTGTTGTTATTGACTAATGTTGCAATAGAAAAAGTTCCAACTTGTTGAGTTTAGAGTTGCACCAAGGATTAAATTCGAACATGTTTTGTCCACAGCGTGCAGCCTCGTTCAAGAAGTGCGAGTCAAGAGACAAAGGTAATGACAAAGTTTCCTTCCTTTGGGAGCTTTTGTGTTCGCAGTCAAAATGCTCATCGAAATATTTTGTCGTTTTATTATACAGCAGTTGTTGTATCGGATATTTCACATAAATAAACAAATACTTAATTGAGGGTCAGTGAAACAGATGATACAAATGAATAACATAGTTAAGAATGCCAACTAGCGGGAGGCAGAACAGTTAGCTATTTCCGAGCGCAGTTGTACCAGGGTCTTCCCAGAACAGCTCCAACTGGTTGTCAGAGCAAGACTTGAACCCAGGCCCTCCGGATTACAAGACCTAACCACTAGGCCACGCTGCCTCTCTTCCATTGTATTTTATGCTAATGTGGGCTTTCAAGTTTTTGCCTACTCGTGGCTTTGTTATACATAATGTATTGAATTTTCATCTGGATTTTCTGTAGGTTTCGGTTGTAAGCCCGCGCACAAACTCGGCGTCAGATGAGGATGGCACACTCAGACGTTCATGTAAGTCCTCCTCCTTCTGTAGCCTTAGTTGGTGCCATGGAATTTGGAACTTCGCTTCATATTCAATTTTGTTTCATCGTGGCTCTCTTTTCTTTCTTTCTTTCTTTCTTTAATTTTTCTTAAATTTAAATTTAATTCTTTCTTAAATTTAAATCTGGATATTCGTATTTAAAAAAACTCTAAAATCGGCGGTATACAATAACGATAACGATAACGATAACAGCAAAAATAACGATAACGATAACGACAACGATAACAACTGGGGAGGCTACAAATCAAATCAAACCTATCCTGGTTAGAGGATTACTTTCCTTTGAGATGGAAAAATGAAAGAGCCTGCTCGTTGTTAATCCAAAAGTTTCATGTCTTTCTTGAACAACAGCTATGTACGTACCAGACTACGGTATTCCTTTATGGGAGGATGAAGTGGACAATGGCCCTCTTTATGCATTTATCCATTTTCCTGAGGAAAAACAGGCAGTAGGCGCAGCCAGCGAGCCATTTTATCATGCCGTCGGAGATGCAATACCTATCAATAAAGAAATGGAGGAAGATGAGGCCTCAAATAATCCAAAACCGGGGAACGAGGATCACATTTATGCAGAGGTCGACTTTCGAAAGAAACAAAAAGCCAAGAAATCGTTGGACATGTCTGAGTTGATCAACTTGAAAGAAAACAGTGGCAGTTCAGAGGATGGGAATGGACCTGTGCTCGAGGTTTTGGGGCCTTACGTGCGAGAAGTAAATGAATTAGATCTATCCGAGTCAACACCTGAAAAGTCAGTCTACTTTACTCTGGAGGAGTGCTTTTCGGATACCTTTAGACGATATAACGACGACTTGGAATGTGGAAATGGACCAATTTTCAGACTTGTGGATTGCCCAGAACAATATAGTGCTATTTGCACTGAAGCACTTGTGTATTATACTTTGAATGAGTCTGAACAGAACGAAGAAAACAACAACAATTCCAGATTTACCATAGGACAAGTGTTTGATGAGCTGGAGGAACGCTACCTCAATAAGGCCGACGAACTCTTGAGCACCTCTCCAGAGAGGCCAGGCCCACTCCCTGAGGCAAGCTCTTCGGCTCAGAAAGAGACGAGTGGCTCTAACGGAACAAGTGGAAGTCTTAAATTCAGCCGAAGAACCATATGTAATCAAGATGGCCCGCTTTACTTCCATTTGAGGCGATTAAAATCAAATCACTCCAAAGCAACCAGAATTCAGCCAAAATGTCAAGATGAACGAGAGTCTTCCGTTGTGGAAGAGCAGAGTCTGACAAGAGCCTTAGATAGCAAAAATAAGGTGAACCCAGTTTACACAAGAGCGCCAGTTTTTTATACCTTGAAAAGGTCTGCTTGTGATGGAAAGAATAACGGCAACTCCATGTTTACGATTGAACAAGCGTTTGACGAATTGGAGGACCGTTACCTTAAAGACAATGAAGAAGCCGGGAACACTTCCTTAGAGATGCCAGACCTCCTAGTTCAGGCAGGTTGTTCGGATGAGAAAGATGCGGTTGATTCTGGAGGCACAGGAGAAAGTGTGCACAACTATTTGGAGGACGTTCACGGCAATGGAAGTCCTGTATTTCAAACGATATCCGAACACGAAGGCCCGATTTACTTCCACTTAAAGCGGTTAAAATTGAACCACTCCATGGCAACGAGAATTCCTCCCAAACTGGAAGGTAAAGCAGAATGTGGCACTGCAGGAGAAGATAGAAGCAAAGGCGTAGATGGGTATAGTAAGACTGAGCCAATTTACACACGAGCACCAGTTTTTTATACCTTGAAAAGGTCTGGGCCTGATGAGCAAAACAACAACAACAACTCCATGTTTACAATTGAACAAGCCTTTGACGAATTAGAGGACCGTTACCTTAAAAGAACCCAAGAACCTGGGAACGCCACCACGCCAGAAAGGCCAAGCCTACCTTTCAAGTCAGGTTGTTTGGATAAGAAATATACGAAGGATTCTGCAGCTACCAACGAACCAGTGCAGAATCTCTTGGAGGAAGTTCGCGGCAAAAGAACTCTCACATTTCAAACACTATCCAACCACAATGACCCAATTTACCTTCATCTGAGGCGGTTAAAATCTAATCATTCCAAGGCAGCCAGAATTCGCCCCAGATTGGAAGGTGAATCTGAGTATTCCAATGTTGGGGAGCAGAATCTTAAAGGCGCAGACCGAGATCAAGCCACTGATCCAATTTACTCACGAGCTCCAGTTTTTTATACTCTGAAAAGGCCCGGGTCTCCTGAAGAAAACAACAACAGGTCCTTGTTTACAATTGAACAAGCCTTTGACGAATTGGAGGAGAGTTACCTTAAAACGACCGACGAACCAGGGAACACCTCGACTAAAAAGCCAGACATAATGCTTAAGTCACGATGTCTGGATAGGAAAGATGTGAGGGATCGTGACAACCTTTTCAGCGAAGTTTGCGGGAAAGGAACTCCTGCGTTTCAAACGATATCCGACCACGAAGGCCCGATTTACTTCCATTTCAGGCGTTTAAAATCCAATCACTCCAAAGCAACCAGAATTCAGTCTAAATGGGAAGACGAGCCGATCTATGCCGTTGTAGGAGAGCAGTATCTCAAAGGTGCTGAAGAAAACGATCCGTCGGAACAAAACCCGGTACATTTCACCTTAGAACAATTGTGTTCTGACACCTTTAAACGGGTAGGAAATGATGATGAAGATTGTGATGAAACCGACGACGACATTTTCTTGGCGCGTTACCTTGAAAGCACAGAGCCCGCTGATTCTTCGAAAAGGCCAGTTTTTTACACTTTGGATACATTTTGCTCAAAGAAATTCGAACAAAAATCTAGTAACGAGTCTCAATGTTAAATGAAGTAACACCTTCTTAATTTTAGTTGAACACTGAACAGAAGTATTTGGCATTGTGACCTCCATTGAGATTATAAATGCCAACATACAGCCAAGCTTCCGCAAAATATACTCGCGGATTTGATTTGCAGCTACCTTATTCCTTTATTTCGGAGTTTCAATTAATTAGGTCAAATCGAGGCATCACTTTATTCAGTTCCAGTGGGTTCAACCATGCTTGTTATAAGCTTCGTCTATCTGTCGTGGCACCTTCAAATATTCCCGCTAAACAGATAAACCGCACTTCAGAATATTGGATTTAAGGTCTTCTTAACAAGAAGACCAACTGCGGAGAAGCCTGAGTTTTTGCATATTGTATACTAGTATTTCGTCATGTAGCTGATTCTAACTTCATTCAACCGCTTGATCAGGGAATGAGGAGGTCGTATTTTGTCCTTATCAATTACGTTGTAGTACTGATTTCCCGTCATATTCAACTGAAAGAGTTAAACTGACCTGCTGGCAAATCTGGGAAAGCTGTAACACAGAAGAAAACTCTAGTGGTGAAAGTTAAGCACGGCGCTTCATCGTGAATGTTCCACAAAATACAGTTTTTACCACTATAAAAGAAGACATTGAAAAGAAGACCCCAGTTCCCCTAAAGGAGAGTGAAAGTTCAACGATGCTTTTCTACAGAAGGAAACAAGATAAGGAAAGACAATGGCTCAGTTTCATAACAAATTTGTACAAGCAGGCATATTGACGTGTGGGTCAGTGCCTGCATATTGAACCTTGCAAGGTAGAAAACTACTTTATATGGGCATTGCATATAAAATAAAAGGATTTGTTCCCGTTTCTAATGCGAACTCAACAAATTATGGAGCGTATTCACTCACGAATACTAATAAAAGAAACTATTTGCACAACAAAAGAATTTATTCTTAGACTTTGTTTATCAATATCAGAACTATTTCTTTGCTGCGGTACAACGTCCGCCTTTTAGCAAAACTTGATAAATCACTTTTGATGCCAAAAACGCCGTGACTTTTAGCGTTGTCCTGACCGACGAACCGAAAGCAATAGCCGTAAGGCTGCGCTCAAACGAGGACAACAACTTCCAACATTGTTGGCCGAAGAATGTTGGGCAGCGTTGGCAGTGGTGTGCAAATATTGGGACTTGCATTTACAATACAGTTATGTATAGAATGATGCGTAGTTAATGTGCTACTATCCCCATGGAGACCACAAAGTCATGTAATGCACGTGCGTTGCCCCAACATTGTTGTCAGAGCTGCGCAAACGCATACAGCATTGTTGCGCTACGCTTCGGCGATTGCATCAAAAGTTTGACCCGTTTCAATCTTCGGAACAACATGCAACACGGTGTGCAAACGGACGCAACATGTAACACCCAACAATGTTGCGTCCGTTTGCATGGAGCCTAAGACGACTTACGAATTTTGTTCTCGGCACGGGCTCGAGTCGATTTACAACGCCGTTACTTGGGCATGCGCGAAAGTCCTTCAAAGCATGTCGAGGCTTGATAGTATATACAAAAGCAATATAAGGACAGTAATTAAGGCCGAGTCGTGGTACTCAGCCCTCGGGATACAAGTCTATCGTAGGGAAATGCAATTGAAACTGACTTTTTTTGCCCGACCTTCCCATCATTCTCATCGCGCATTGAGGATCAGTTGTTGAGGAAGTAAATTATTTGGTTCAAAGTATTTCAGACTATCGAAAGTACGTCATTTGACGACAAAAAAAGTTCGCGATAAGTGAACATCGCAGCATTGTCGTAAATACCTTGCAGGTTAACACGTTTGCGGGCAAATCTTGTTGTAGTCATCTGAGAAGAAGTATATTTTTTCCTCTCTACAAATGTGATACGTTGGATACTTTCCACAAATCGTTCCACGAGTGCGTCAGAACGCTGTTAGCTACGCATGTCGTCAATATCAGTTATCACAGGCCGTAAAATTCAACCAAGTTGCTGATACAGAATGAAGATATGTGTCTTGCAAGTCTTGATAACATTATCATTTTTTATCGACCCAGCTCTCTTCGAAAACATCGAAATTGACAGGGGGCATTCGGACTCGTTTTACATTCCTCCATCAATTTGCCACCAGAAAGACAGCGGATTCGGAAACAATTGCAATGATGTATGCGAGACTAAGGAAACAGTTAATGATAATCGTTACTCGTGTTCATGTCGGGACAGTAATGCCGCTACTCTTACATATCGAAACAATCTTTGGGGATGCCGTAGAAACAGAGATGCGCGAGAACATTTAGGTAAGCATGAGAAAAATAATATTCAGACAATAATCCCTCAATATGTAGCCGTGTGTCTTTCACATCAATAGGAAAACCAAGTGTTCCTGAGCTTTCATTGTGCTACTCAATTTTATTGCTAACACTGCTTTAAATACGTATTACAATTTACATTTTGTACGTCCACAGGTTACCTTGACGAAGCGTCATTATATGTCTGAAACGACGGATTTCATCCTTTGTTTTTGCTTGGCTGTGCGCGTAAGATCTAGAGAATCCAAAGCCAAAAAACACAGCAAGCCCAGCGCATTGTGCCGGCATAGACATTCATCTCACTAAAAGTGGCTACAAAGAATTTTTCGGAGTCTCTCGTATCGTATCCCCTTAAGGATAAGCTACACATGTTTAAGGACATGCATAAGCATGATGCAGCGAAATTCGATCAAAATTGACGTATGTGCGTGTAAGATCCGAAAGTTTCACTGTTCGCGTGAACAGTGAAAACTTTGCCAAGTTTTCGTTTGTTTGTTTGTTTGTTTTTTTGAAAACCAGTGCCAACTTTTCGTTTGTTTTTCTTCGACTGCTTGACCATGTGTTTCATTAAGAATGGATTGTTTGGATAAGAATTGCTATTTATACTGAGTAATCTAAATGACATTAGCCTTCTATTTAAAGACACTCAAGTATTAAGTGAGGTCGTCATTATTCCAAAACAATTTAGAAGTTACTCATGAGTTCACTCATCCTTCATGCAACGTAAAGAATTTCGTGTACATTAAACACTAAATGGAAATCGCAAGGAGCAGCCTAATAATTCGATCGAAAACGCAGGTTTTTGTTTTTAATAACTTGGAAGCTAAAAGTTTCTCGTTCGAGTGAAACTGAAAGCCAAAAAACGTATCGAACTGACTCATAAGTTGAAACGACATTTTAATACGCGTAAAAGGATGCTTAATAGTTGTTGCTTATTGCGGTCTACTTTCGAGTTGCTGAAACGTCCGCGAGTCAATGTCATCAGCAGCAGTCCATCTCAGGACTAAACTCAGTAACCCGGACGATCTTCGGTCAAGTTTTACGACTACTGGGCTCAAACCACTTGAGGGAATTTGTGATAAATCTTGTGATGTAAAGCGTGACTTCCAATAGATCGTTTTCACTCACGTGACCACTCACGTGACATAAAAATGAAGTTCAATTCCTCGAAGATTGTTTTCGGACAACAAAACGATCTATATACCGCGCAATGATAAATGACCAAGAAGTGGACCTAATCATCTGAATAAATAAATAAGGCATTTGACACGCTCTGCTTCTCAACGCATTAAATTGAGAGATATCAGGTGAAAATACCATTTTTAGAAGAAAATTGGTGTTGTGTTGGAGCTTGGCTAGTGGGAGAGACGATCCTTGGGGAATATCTTGAATGCAATATTTTTCAGTGATAGACGATATTTTTAGAGGAGAATAAAATTTGTGACATAGGAAATCACACAGTCAAAGGAATAAATTTGCCGGTACACGAAAAGGGTTTGGAATTTCAATCCGAGGCCGGCTAATCGAGATTTGAATTTTCATAATAATGAGATGAAGTCATACAAGGCCCTGGTCAAACGGACTCGCAAGTAGTCGCAAGTAGCCACAAGTTGAACTTGCGTAGAGACTTGCGTTTGGTGGCCAAACGGACTCGCAAGTTCCCTCGCAAGTACACGCAAGTCGCAAAAAAAAAAAAAAACATTTCAAGGCTACGGACTTAGTCTCGCGCGGCCAAAATGTAACCACTTTATCCTGTATTTCCTGACTTTATCCTGTATTTCATTGGCTTATAGGTTGCTATAACAACGAATTGACGTCAACCAACTTGCGTTGACTTGGGTTTGGTGGCCTAACGGTGAAAAACTTGCGTCGACTTGCGGGAAAATTTGATCTCGACCAAAGTGAGCGCAAGTCATCACAAGTCAACGCAAGTGCACGCAAGGCCTGGCCAAACGGAGTAGCAAGTAGAGGCAAGTTGTGAACTTGTGTCTACTTGCGACTCCGTTTGGCCAGGTCTTAATACGGAAATGTTAAAAATCAGTTAATTAGAACTACTCTTACCTGAAAATTTGCAACAATTGTACTAGTGTAATTTTACCGGTTGTTCAAAATATTTCATACTTTCGTTCTGAAATGGCTCGATAAGAGTATAGAAGTCGTTAGCCTGTGTGGCTGGCCTAATGGGGGACAGGGGAGGGGTAGCAAGGGAAGCGAGAAAAAAAGGAGGAGGGGGATGAAGGGGGTTCCCCCTCATTTTTTCTCACTCGCTTCCCTTGCTCCCTGTTCCCGATTACGTATTCGTATTCGTATTTTTATTCAATATGTAGGCTGTCAGGTGAATACCATATTTCAGAATGAACGCAAGGAACAGCCGCTGCGAGTGCTAAGTATTAGCGACCCGCGGAACACAAAACTGACTAGGCAACAGGACTGTGTTATATTTCCCGGGACCTCATGGTATATTGGATGCAATGGGGAAAGGAAGGCACTGACAGCCTACACAACCAGTTTTGAGCTTAGCTTGGAAGGAAATCGATACGTCTTAACGGTAAGAGAATACTTACGACGTGATCACCATCACCGTCACTATCACCACACACTTCCACCACCACGACCAGCACCGCCGTCCGCGGCACAAGCACCATATTGCATCTTCATTGTCCCAAGAGTCCTATTTTTGGAACTCTTTCTCATTAGCAATATTACAATAGTTTACAGCCAGGGTGCGTTCGCTCAGGATTTTCCAGAGGAATATCTTCCGTAGCAGTCCCCGGACTGCTTAGGTAGGCAGAAAGAACAAGATTACGTTCACCTCAGTCCACAGACGCATGCACATCGAGCGTACAACTGATGCTGATGCACGGACTGCATGTGCTAGTCCTAAATTCCCTTTGGCTTCTAACAAAGGAAACATTGAATGGGAAGGTTAACCTGCTTATTGAATACTATGATATTTTTCGGATTGGCTAATTGTAATTCGGCTACTCTGCTCCCGGCGGCAGAACGCTTAGTCGAATTATTCATAAGCAATATCATCTCAGTAGCGACTGATTAGTTAATTAATCAATTTTTTTACATTATGGTTAGGTTTTTTACCTCAGTAGGTTTATTTATTGTAAGTTATTGTAGTACCGATTAGTTTAACATTGCAAATTATATTAGGTCGGAGGATCCCTGTACGGGAGCCCTAATAGAGTTATTTGTATATGCAATAGACCACACGTTTCTATAGTTTATAAATCTGGCTCATAGGTTGATAAATCACGCGGAATGATGGATGAACATGAAGAGAATCTGATGTACAAATTCTTCGGGTCAGTTTCTTTCAACTAAGTCACTATGGTTTATCAGATCAGCCTATAGGTGGTTTGGAAGCAATCTCTAGAGACGAACAAAAGCAGCTAATGAGATTTATTGTTTTCGTCAATCAACATGGCGGCGATGACGTAACGTGCAAACCACTTATTAACCATAGCTTCAACTTCAACTTAACTTCAACGTTATTATTGTTTGGCACTAATTTTGTCAAGAAACAGTTTTAAGAAGATGAACGTGCGTAGTGGCCAAAGTAGCCCAGGCCCTTTCGAGCCGACCACTACCGTAGAAGGGTGTTTAATGCTTTTATATAATAATTCAGAAAAAGCGCGAAATTCGTATGAGTTTACCAACACAATTGAAAATAGATTCCATGTTGCCGTGCGTCTGTTCAGTAGTAGATCACAGATGACGTCAAAATGTGGTAAGAACAAAAAAGTGGCACACGAGGCGCAGCCGAGTGTGTCACTGATGTTCTTACCACATTTTGACGCCTTCTGTGATCTATCACTGAACAGACGCACGGCAACATGAAATCTATTTGTTTTATATAACAAAGAATTAAACTTCGTACGCGTAAAAGCGAAAAACTTTGTAATGATGACGTCAATCGTGCATCTGTCCTCTAATAGATCATAGGCAAAGAACCAATCAGAATGCGAGAATAACTTGGGTTATTATATAATAAACAATAGATCAAATGAAGCTATCACGTATATATATCCGCATATAGCTATGAACTGCATATCCGCAGTTCAATGTATGACTCATTTCATATATCATTTCATCCATACAATAGATCGCTGACCAATGAGAACGCGCGCTTTGTTTTTGTTACTACATTAAATCAAAGGGCTCTATGAGCCAAGTCGTGAATGTAGTGTTTTTACGGTAGCTTGAGGTTCGTGATTGCTGATAGCTGATAATTGGCTGAAATTTTAACTGTTAGCTGAGAAATGACGACATGGCTAATATTTTAACTGATAACAGGGTAACAACCAAAGAGAAAAAACAAAAACAAAACAATCAGAAAATTTCAACGCACAAGGCATTTATTACTTTTAAAATTCTAAACTGACAGAACAGGAGAAAGATCCCGTTTGAGCAAGACAGGTTACAAAACAGATGTGCGGCGCTCATACAAATCGCTAAAATGGCCAGGTTACCCAGGGAGTTCACACCCAAAAATTCTTCCACTCTCCAGCAGACAGCGATAAGCCGTTCATTACGCATCCGCGCATTCACGACCCCTACCTTGGATAGAGGACCTTTTCGCAAAAAGGTTGCTTTGTTAGAAATCGACCTTATAGAAAAAATAGCGTCATAGTTATAGCGATAGGATTGCACTCCACCAAGAGGCATATAAGCAGGCGTCAGAGCTTTCACTCAATCTATGGGTGCGTTTTTTGGGGATGATCCGAAAAAGGATCATTAATCCAAGATCACTTGGATCATGGTGCATCAAAGGAATAGATGAATCCACTCTGGGAAAGGATTCTTCGATTCCTTTGATGCATCATGATCCAGGTGATCTTGGATCAATGATCCTTTTTCGGATCATCCCCAAAAAACGGACCCTATTTCCTCGGACTTCTTTCCAATTCTAGATATTTGTACAATAATTCAATGAACTATGTATGCTACATGGTATAAGTCTTACTTTTTTCCCTCCCGCAGGTCAAAAATGACTCATATCAGGGTCACATAATCAACCTTGGCATGAGATGTACCTCACGCCGCCGTAACAACAGCTGTCTTCTTTTTAAAGTACAAGGACAAGTTTCATGTAAGTTGTATCGAGGAGATAATCTTTTCGCAAATTTAAGGTAACACTGAATCCCCTACCGCAGCATTTTCAGCATTTTTAACTTTGCAGAAAAGTTCGTCATGGTCTGCTTGTTACTTTCACGCAAATAAACAAAAACAAGCAAAATAAAGCAAATAAAGCGGCGGAGTTGTTTTATTGAATTTCATGATTAAATTCATTTTGCCATGGGAAGTTTCGCTTCCCGCACAAATTTTTCAGCTTGGTATTACTTGGCGCAGTCAGTTTCCATTCAAGTTCGCACGGTATATGAGCTGATCAGACAACCGAGATTGCTTGAACCAATCACAACGCTAGGAACGCAATATCCGAGGTTGACAATGTAATAATAACATATACAACTGGTACCATATCAAGTTGTGTTTTTTTCCTGACTGACAGGTCCCATAGCAAAACCAGGCATAGATGGATTCTCCTCAACGACAGCTCTCATTGCAACTTCCTCTGTTATACACAAAAGCAGTTATCCTAACTTACCCACTGAACCAACATCGACGCCGTCAAAGGTATTAATGATTTTATTGACCAAATTTACCAGTAGTACTCCAAGTGACCTCAACGCACATAAAGCAAGTTATCTTAAGGTGGTGCATTCGAAAGGTGACGCATCACTAGAATGGCATTAAGAACAAATTCCCAGTGTAAAGTGACTGATCAGTGACATCGAACGAATAATAACTCTATCAAGTCGTCAGCGTCACAGTCACCGTCATCGTTATCGTCATTGCCATGCAACGTTGTCGTCGTCTTCCATCGTCATCGTCATCATTATCATCATCATCATCATCATCGCTGTCGTCATCGTCGGCACCTTGTGACGTATTAGTGAAAAAAATTGCCACTGATACAAAATCAATCGACTTCGTCGCCAAATTAAGACAGGCGCTCTTCGGATCTTTCAAAGTAGCTTCAAGAAATCTAATAATGTTGCTGTTAGTTTTGGTCTAGCAGTGTCAATTTGTGATCATCTGAAGTTTCATATGACCGTGGCGATGGTGATCCGATACAAGTACTGTTAAGTCAGTTGCAATTTGCAGTAAGAAATGGAAACGTTGTCACCGAATGTGCGAGGGAAGCAGCTTGGCCGAGTTGTTAGGACGCCGGACTTCAATTCGCAGTTCCCGGCTTCAAGTCTTGCTCTGACCACTGGATGGATTTGTTCTGGGAAGACCCTAGTTCAACTCCTCGGCTAAGCTTGTAGATAGCCCACTTGTCTGCCTTCCGCCAGTTAGGATTCTTAACTCAGTTACTTTCATTTGCATCATTTGTTTCATTGGTCCCTAAAAGCCATAAAGGGGAGTGGTCAATTAAGTATTATTTTTTAACAATTATAATTAATCACTCATAGGGAGAGATTCAAACAGTACACTCCATTACAAAAACCAATCATAGCACTGTGAACTTCTTCAACCGCTCATCCTCAAACAGGTTAACATTTTTTTTCTCTTCAATATAGGGTCAATCTCAGCCCGGCTCGGGAGTAAGACAAACGGCCGACGAGGACACCTCCTCTTCTTCATCGTCTGTCATTATAGGAGTTACGGTTTCCATAATAACCGTGCTTCTGCTCATTGCTGCTGTTGTTATTTGTCGACGTTACAAATCCAGGTAACTTTAAGTACAGTATAATCATTTTAGTGACTTCGTATTTCCTTACAAACGTACAACTCAACATCAGTTTAAAAATGTCTGTGGACCTGTTCGTGCCCGTCTAGATAAGGGTAAGGAGGGTGCAGAAAAATAATAAGGAAAAAAATAAAGAAACAAATAAAGAAACACAATTTAATGCACTAAAAGCACAAGTGATTTTGAAATCTGTAGAACATGTAACCCTCGACACATCTTTCACTCTTTACAGAAAGGATGATCAAACATCCACAACTCATCAAAGGCAAAAGGTAAAGATTATATTACTTATTTTACCCTTTTACTTCAAGAAGTGCCTTATGGTGTAATTAAAATATCGTTTAAGTAACAATTTACAATGGCCAGGCACCAATACAAAAATTGGGTAGAGGCGTGGTTAGGCGTTGTGGTTAGGAAGAAAGGGTTGTATACTCTAGAGGTCTTGATAAAACCATCCTATTTTGTTAGAAACAAGTGTATAAGCTGGTGTGGAGATCAACTGCTACGGGTAGCATTTGATCTGAAAGGGGGAAGTGGATGGAAGGCGAATACTGGGGGGGGGGTGGGCATAAAGGGGTAAAGCGGGATTAAGGAGATTTAAGGATGCAAAAAGGAGTTCGAAGTGGAGGTGGAGAAGAAAAGGGGAGGAGAGGGAGGAAAAGCGAGGGATAGGAAGGGGGCGGAGGAAGCAGCAACACGACTGGAAAGAATAGACTCTGCTATTCAATTCCACTTTACTGCAGAGATTGGAGTAGGGGCATAAGTTCCCTAAAAGAGGAAAAGGGAGTCCATCAAAGAACTCACTTCTTCCAGTCAGATGCTTTCCTCTTTGCTCGTCCCAGTCATGCTAACTTCTCGAGATGGTTTTGAGTTGCCGGCGCCAGGTTTTTTTTGGCGTATCACATTCCCTCACTCCCTGTAGCTTGCACTCCAACGCCAGTCATTTTTTCAGCGTTTGGTACAGATAAGCAATCATTTCGAAAGAAAAACAGATTTCATGCAGGATATTCATATTGTGCGTTACTTCATTATTGCTATAGAAGATACTGGGATGGATACTGCCGAAAAATGTAGCATTGAAGCACGGGGCGGAGAATGTTAACGCCGACAGAAATAATTCGGAGAGAGGTAAATACGTCCTTCTTAGCTGCACCATTTTTGTTATTCGATGGCCCCACATTATTAGACCTTCAGAGCAAAATCAAGCCATCATTACCATGATTAAGCGTTAGCAACATCCGCGGGTGTGTTACCTTTTTAGACAAGTTGAACACTCTGTTTTGAGCTTTGTTGAAGACATCGGCATAGGGTTTAAATTTGCCATGAACTGCACTTATGTGGTAAATTAGAGCTTTGACTTTGTGAATCTCTTGACAAGGTGGCCATCAGTTGATACTGGTGCTCTACTTTCCATACCACAGTTTCCATAGAACTCACCGCTTGGTTCATGGCGGTGCGACAGATTAAATAGAGATTTACTTTTAGTGGTTTAAATTACTTTCATACCGGGATTTTCCACTCTGTTCAACTTCAGGCATTTCTCAGCCAGGTGATTGGTACGCTTCGCTTGAGATCCCAGAGGGAGATCATATCTATGGGCATGGAGATGTGAAAGAACCAGATTACGTCGTTCTCCAGGGGCGTTATCCGAATAATGGGGAAGAGAGTCTGTATTATGGCTTTACCAATGTAGGTCAACCACAGGACAAGGCTTTAGAAGCCCCGCGAGTGAAAATCGTGAGTGGGGCTGACAACGAGGGCACTAACACAGTGGCACCAGTGTACTCAGAAGGGCCTTACCCTGACAGCTCAGAGAGCCATGGACGCTATGGTACTCGATCAGTAAATGAACCATTCTATAACACTTTGGAAGAATCCTACCCAAACAGTGGTTTCGAAGACAACAATGACGAAGCGATATACAACACCCTGGAAGAGCCTTACGTTACTGGTGCAGACGAAGAGGGCAGTTACGGCCCCACAACTTTGCAAGAGCCTGTGTATAATGTCTTACAGAGGGTCGCAGCGCAGAAGTGAAAGCGGGGATTAAATTAACGTATGACAACGTTCAATGGTAATTGAGAAACAATGAAATGTAATTTAAAGCAGTGACTGTCTTTGTTCGTTCCCAGAAACCGTTTAGGATGACACTGCACCGCTACCTTCAGTTAACAGTTACATCTCGCATTTCGCTTTTCCAAACGACAATATTAAGCCCAAGAAAGTGCCAAAATTTCCCTTAATTTCATAAATTATCTATATTCGATCGATCTTTCTATCTCAAATTGACTTCATCAAAAGTAAATTTTGAAAAAAAAAAAAAGCACTCCACATGATATCGTTTAAACATTGGCGAGGTTTGTAGCAAAAAGGTATTAAAAATAGTGGACACGAAGTTAGTCATATTGACAATACAATAAATACGTCTTCATGAAGTAATGCGTTCGTTAAATTTTCCAATTTTTCTTCATGGCAGATATTTTTGCTTATCTCGTGAAGAAGTGATTCAAAGTTATATCAGGCTCTCCTTTCTAAACCTTGATCACTGAAATTTACAATAAATGGGCGAACGATCAGTCGGGGATCTCCAGTCTAAAAAATAAAAAATAAAGATTTGCACTTATTTGTCGATAGCAGATTACTGTAACTTGACAGGTCTCCAAAGTATTGGTTGAGGTCCGAACAGCAAGTCTTCAAAACACACTAGTCAGAGCCTAATATGTTGTCATGTCAGCATAGTAAGCTTTGTAGGTCAAAGTTGTCTCAGTTACGAACCCATATTGTATATGTATACCGGAACACTAACCGGCATTAGCGACCTTTAGGTGTACGAGTACCACTACGAGTACAAGTTCTCCGTACTGAGCACGCGCATTAGGTTTCGAGGTAGAAATTTTTTCAAGTGCGCGTGTTCAGAACGGAAAACTCGGACTCCAATCTATAGGTCCCTGTTGTCTTTTGCCCAAGGAAAGTCATTCTATGCTACGATAATTATATATATACACCGGAATTTAGACAGATCAAACTGAAATTTTGATTTTTTAGAGAACAGTACTGTCATACAGAACAATTTACCAATTTTATCAGTTTTGAAATAAAATGGAAAAACAATTTCCATTCTATACCTTGGAAGGAAATATAATTTTCTAAACAAATGAATAAACAAAAAAGTTCAGAGACTTTAAAGGACTGTGTACAAAGTTATTGTATTGACGACCTAGTGACTGATCTTTTTATTGACGCAATAAGCGTCTTCAGTTCTCACCACCATCCTGGCCAAAAATGATTTTAAAAGAAGATGGCAATTCCAAACTTGGCGTGCCAGTGTTATCCCTGAGTGATCAATATTCAAGAGTTTTCACTGATATAGCGTGCAATCATAGTTATTAGCAGTTTATCTACCAACCCTTCAAGGCGGTGACGTCTTCACGAGTGCCAAATTTCATTTACCTTCGTGAGCAACACTTGATCGATTCTCGTTCTGTGTTAACTGTGAAAAACGTTTCGAAAGGAACTGGACTGTGTGGGTTTGTTTTTCATCATGAACACCGCGGGAATCTCAGCAAGGGTACTGTCAGCCTTATTTTACATACAGCACGCACAAACAGCATTTTTTAGCATTTCAAGAATAAGACCGCATGGAGATGATGGATGGACAAATGGCGTAGACGACTTTACGATTCCTTCCTCGATGTGCCTTCATAATCCACCCCAAAATTGCACATTTTTCAACGCATTCAACGTTGCTCACACCGGTTGCAGGTGTGAATGCCTTCCAACTCAGACAACATTCGCCTTTACTGAAGGTCGATGGCATTGCCTAGACAAAGAAAACAATGAATTGCGCACAAAGCTACAGTCCGAGCAATACAGCAAGCCTGGCGAAAAAGGTAAGCGGAATGTAATTTGTAAATAATATCTATGACTAACAGAAACACTGAAAGAGTGAGAATTGTTTCTTCCAAAACAAAGTTGTTGAGTTAAACATCTTTTGGTGGTCACAACATTGCAGAATGTGTAAACGTTAACCTGTTTAGCGTTAAAGATGTGCAAAAAGGACAGCTTGCGTAGGTGTATTTACGCAAACTTTTGTGTCTATCATGACGTTATAGAAATTATCTGCTGAGAACATGACTGCGTTGTAAAACAAGATATTAAGCTGAAATTCACACTGGCAAACATAACAGCCATGCATGGAAAAGTGACATCGAAAAGCCCAGAGAGCACTCATCACCATTGTGAATACAACTGAGTTGCCACAAAGGATTTACTACAATTCAGTCATGTTACTACGCGTTCTGAGCTTTTCTGAAATTAAGACCGACAAAGAACTATACCAATAGTAACGCAAGCGCAGGCCCATTTCAATCAAGGCTGATGGCCCTCTCGGAGATACGGTCCGCAGAAAGCCGCCGAAAAGCTGAGCGCCCCTAATCATTCGCGCGTGTGTAATCCACTTGAGATAATTGTTAGCCAACATCCTCCCCGAAAGGACTACCTAAAATAGCCTTGTACAGTTGTAACCTGACCTATCCTGAAACGCTTAAAGTGAAGGCCCAGCATAATCTGCAGAAATCACTATTTTACGCGGTCAACTTAACCAAGAATAGCTAGAGGACCCCTTTTGCACTTTTGTTAAGAGAAGTTGCTGATGGTCGCTAGTGAAAGGTAATAATGAGATGCACTTGAGAAATATTAGACCAAAAGGCTTCACAGCAAATAATGCAAAAGACCACACTCAGCCCTCAAGTAGCGCCAGTATTCCTTTTATTTGAATTCTATTTTAGACCTTCAACTGAAATTATTGCCACACACTATTTCCGGAGACATCAGTGGGCTGTAGAAGCCAGCGGAAGAAATATTAATACCTCCAAAGGCGTCACCCCTTTTTTTTAGCAAACGCCACCCTCTCACCCAGTCGCACCAGCTATTTTTTATACTGCACTTTATAGAGTTTCTCCATTGTAGGTTCTCACCCTAAACTGAACCAACATTGAAGTTTGACAGGCAGTACTGGCGGACAGTCACCAGTGGAATTAAGATATTCAAGAGAAAAAAAGCATACTAGCTCTAAAGGCGTCTCCTTACTTAGCTTGTACCTCATACCATTTCTGTACGCTTTCAAGTCAAAAATTGCAGCAACGAAGCCATTTTTAAAGGATGAATGCTGATATTGTCCAGAGGAAACAATACGCTCATCAGAAAAAACAACAACAAAAGACTTGATCTTGCTCCTACCTCAAAAAAGAAAGCAAGCCGAACACTGTAACCAAGTCGTCGCACCATATAATGAAGTCTAGGAGTTCTACATTTTGGGCTTTCACTTTAATTATACGTGTACCAACGCAGATTCATTTATTTTTTAAATCTAGGAAGCAGCGGCTGTTAGTACTCAAGAACATTATTAGTCCAAGGGGCGAGACTTTGAAGGCCCATATAAAACTGCAATTTGTGTGTCAAGGAATTCCGACTTTCACACGAGATTCCACAAGGCTGATGTTATGATAGAAATAACCTATTGCTGTTACTAACAGTATTTAAATCTAAACACAAATCATTAAACGCGGTGTTGCATTGTTACTAAACCTAGAACATTCGGGAAATGGTGAGTGGAGTGTTTCTCCTGAGTATTGTCTTTGACACCACATCCTTTAAACTAGAAACCGAGCACCTGGCTCTGGGCTGAATATCACAGCATCCACTGCAGAGAACAATGATGACTCGTGCACGTTCGCAATGAAACTATCAAGGCAATACAACGCGAATGCAATCATGGTTTGAAATTATAAATTTCGAAATTGCCAATTAGTCTTATAGTCGCGGGCATGACTAAGGGTGTGGCCAATTAAAACCAGCTTTTTTGCTTAAAGTGGCGCTTAGAGAAATTAAACTACTGTAATAAGATGGCCAAAAAAATAGGTGTTCTTTCCAGTGTTTAGGTCAGTTAAATATTTATGCAGCTTATTTCGAACTCTCTGAATCCGTCACCGCGACGCTGGAAAAGGGTTTATTCATGGCAATATTATAAGCGATACTTTACGAGTGTTATGCATCTTGAAAGGAAAGGACTTACATTTTTTTTAATTGTCGGTTTCAAGGTTGTTCAACGGACATGCAGACCTTGTTTGTAGACGAGCATCTCAATTCTAGTGTCAGGGTACTAACACTAGGCGACGAAAAACCATTTTCATTAACGGGTAGCTTTAGCAGCTGCGAAGTGGACACAAATTATTCTTGGTATTTTGGGTGCAACGATTCGCGACTTTCGTCACAGAGATATCTCATTGCACTGGACAACCTGTTTACGTTGGAAAAGGGGAACAACTATTACACTTTGAAGGTACGAAATTGCTGTTTTCATACCGTTTCATTTCCTTTCTAAATTTTCTTGTGTTTTTTTCTTCTTTGATAGCATATGTTGAAAAGGACTTAAGAAAAAAATCGTCAACTTCAATTTATTCCTACACGTCACTGTGCAGCTGACGATTGCATTAACAGATGTCACGACTTTTCTTGCTTTCAAACAAAGTGACTCTTAAATGATCTCATATGAACGGAAATGAATTGACGAATAAATGGTTTGATAGATGAATCAATCGAATGAAACAAACAACAACAAACCAACAAACAAAAGATGAACAAAACATCCACACAGTATAAACTGTAAAGTATTGTGTAATCAGTGATAATTGTAGTAGATACGGATGATTTTCCAAGATAGTTGCACAGTCAAGCGAATTTGAACACTTTCAACAGGTTGGCAGGAATGCGGTGGACTTACAATTAATGCAAGGGAGGATCATCAACTTGGGAATATCATGCAAAAACGGAACAGCTGCTGTAGCTAAACGTCGTTGCCTCTTATTCAAGTTAGAAGGCAAAATTGAATGTAAGTGTATACGTCACGGTTGCCTTATTCATAGTAGGGAACTTAAGCAAGGGCGACGAGGACGGCTACCATATCGTCATCTGAAATCATAAAAGCGTGTTCTCGTAATCACTTCATGCTTATTGCAACTCGTTCCGCGTGTAAAACAATTGCTAACTGTCCAGGAGCAGAACTGGCATGAACGCGATTAACGCTAAGAGAGAGAATGGAAAATTCATCGTCGTGCACTCACGTCCCACACAAAACTCCAAATTTGGTCATTTCACGTCTTTGTTTAGCCAAGGACGGCAAATAAATGTACCAAAATGTAAAACGGACGTGCAGAGCGTGCGGGGCATTGTTTTTGCTCATTAAACCCATTGTTTTGTGGCGATCTCGTTATCTTGGACGTCGTCGTTGCTTAAGTTCCCTAGTGGTGCCCCAAAACTATTCTCACTGCATAATTAATTACCTCATTGCAAAACATGTTATTATTCGTTCACGTTCCCACGTTATCGCCCGTGCTGGTGGCGTCGGTTGATGCTTCGCGCCGTTTGGAGTTTAAATTTGGTCGTTCCCCTTGAAGCGTTGTCGTTTCGTCCTGTACTCCACTCAGTCATCTTTTGCGACCCACCCACCTCCCCTATCCGCTGATATCCTCATTCTATGCGTATTGCCTCATCAGTCGCGGACTCTTCCTATATAACTTAATCTTATGCGACGAGGTAATGAGTATGCAGTGAGGGTATGATACGATTCAGTTTATTTAATTCTAAATTATGCAAACATCACGAACGCATTTTCTGTTGTTTAGTATACGAAAATGGCAGCCTCGTCACGTGGTTGAAAACAAGGAATTGAAATTGATTGCCTCATCAAACGATCACGCATTGAATGTTTCACTTGTTCGTAATAAATTGTTGCAGTTTTAAATCGCAGTTACCTATCACTGAATTCATTTTTGTCCAGGTTTCGTTCCTAATACAGATTTGAAAACGTCTTCAACAACATCAACCGTGCAACCAGTGACAATTCCAGGCCCATCCAAACGGCCACTTTCACAGACCTCAACAAGAGGGCCGATGCCAACAACTTATGATTTCAGTTCATTACCCACTACCAATACAGTGACGTCTTCCATTCCCACATTATCAACCACCACGGTTGTAAAGGGAAACGATACTTCACTTGTAAGTACGATTGCTGGATGATGATGTAATGACGCGCCTGCGCACAAACTGAACAATGGCCATGGAATATGCAATGATTTTAGTGCACCCTTTTCTGCCTTAACTTAGAGGAGTTAAGAGTACCAGATAGTTCAGAGCATAATGACTTTTCAAACCACTCGACTTTTTCCGGATTAGCTCAATCTATCTTGATCCCGTGTTCCCCTTTTTGGAATTTCCATTTTTCACACATAGCTCATTATTTTCCCATGGTTTCAAGCGGTTTCCCATTTTCTAACCAAGGGTGTGCTTCACGATAACCCGAGACTTCGGGCCTTTTTCGGGTGCCATATTTCAATCCGTAACTCAAGAATGAAAAGTTTCTTCCCATAAAACTCTTGCGATAGCCTTATACTTCCATATCTTGAAAAAAAGAACATTAAAAAACGTTTAAAGACCAGCATTTTGGAATAAGCAGATCGTAGTTTTCGCTTTTCGGACGTCCGTATGACGAAATTAACTCAAAACTGTCACATATTTTGAGCTCTATCAAAGCAGTTGACACCGAACGATGAAAGCCAATCGGCGTCGGAATCACTCCGATTATACTCTTTTTGGTTTCAACCAAAAATAAGAGGAAACTAATTCAGCTCAACCTTTTAGGAGACAAGGTCTCGGGAAGACCCGCGCGACCAAAAACATAGTAGCGATGACAAGAATATCATTTCGCTGGCATTCATTGCATCTGTCACGGTATCTGCTGTGCTCCTGGTTGTTTTTTTTGTTGGTCTGATCATTATTCGACGAAACTTTCCAAGGTCAGTATTCAAAGTAAAGTCTGTATTAAACAGTGAAAGGCGTTCAGTCTTGTCCCAAAAAGCTCACCCATGAGGTAGGCTTTTAATAATCGATCCATCAGGCAGCGTCCTGCATTTTTCCCCACTAAAAATTGCTGTAACTTGTGGGGTCTTTTTTGTGTCCATAACTGTCTTATACTATTTACAATGTAATTACAAAGCTACTTTAGACCTCAAAATGTCCCACCACAAGGCAGGACAACACAATTTGAGTTCGCTGCGGATGAGATCACCCAAACAAGTTTGAAGGACTAATATATTTCCACGCTGCATTCAGGTGGAAATTAACTTCACTTGCGCTAAAAAAATAGAGTTCAATAAGTGGTTTTACGGTGAAGAACGTAAAATTAAAAGTCGTATTTTCCTGTTCGTTCCCTTATTTTCACAGCCAGAACAGTGATAGAGACGAAGATACACAGGTCAGTTCTGCTGCGATCACTACAAAAAATATTATTCACATTAAACCGTTGAAAAATACCGAACGAAGAAAACGAACATTATTTAACCAATAGAGGACTTTTTCGTGCTTACATAGCCTCATCTAAACACTCAGAGAGCTGGGAGAATTCTCGACAGTTATGCAAACTCTCGAATGCGTCTCGGGTTTGCATAACTGTCTCGAATTCTCCCAACTCCCCGAGTGTTTAGATGAGGCTATGTAAACACGGAAAATGTCCTCTATTGCTTTTTTAAAATATTTCTCACAAATAATTCAACAACTGAAGGAATACGCTGGGGTTTTTTTTTTGACCGTTAAAACAGATTTTGATTGAAACAGATTTTCTTGTTACACGCTCATATTTCCTACCAGCCAATCAAAACGCGCATCTGACAACACAAAACCAATCAAAATTCGTGTGATGTCACAACCGTGTTTACATACTTTCATCTAAACACAGCTACTGACCAATGAGAGAGCGCGTAGTATCCTAATTATTTTATAAAATAGTCTTTTCAATGAGAGACTGATTTTGTTACTTTCAATTTTTGCTCACCTTCAGTTGATAGTATAGCGCTAGCGCTTTCAAAACTTTAAAGGTTACATCCTGCCAACTATGAACTCCCGAAGATGATTTCTGGGAGAGACATAAGAAAGAACGCTTTAAATTAAAATCATCGTCATTGTACTCATCATCATCATCATCATCATCATCAACAACTACTCATTATTTACTTTTAGGTGGGAATAGAGAATAGATCGTTTTCAGTCACGTGAACGGCGGCCATATTTATTTACCGAAACAATAGGACATATTTGCATAAAAACGGAGTTCAATTCCCCGAGGATTGTTTTGGGACACCGAAATGGCCGCCGTTTCTTTGTTTATGTACACCAATATGGCCGCCATGACGTCATGTGAAAACGATCTATGGGCCAAAATAACAAACACATCTCTTGAAAAGAAAAAGAAAATTACAAATTCCAAGTATACAATAGTTAGAAATAAATTATAAGTGATTCAGCTTTCAGCAGTGGTCTATACTAAATAATAAAATTACTGCCTGAGGCATTTACAAAAGATTCAGTCTACGTTAACTTCGTTGTCACAGTCATCGTTATATCATCATCATTGTTAGAATAAGCTATGACCAAGATCACCTAGCAAACTGTCTTTTGTGCATAACAGTGTTACAGTGATACAACTGCATGTCTGATATCTATTTGTATCTTAGGATTCAGCAGCGCCCGGTACATTGTCGAACCTTGCTATTCCATCGCAGGATGGTTACAGTGGTTACTTTACACTCAGCTTCAGAGAAGCAGGTAGGCATCACTCGCATGACTAGAGTTAATTTTGCCGAGGAAATCGAGGGAGGAAAAATACCCTAATGGTATTGCTTTAACGTGACAGACGTTTCTCTGCTCTAGGAAAAAAACGTGTTATTATATCAGCAGTTCACTTTTCATTGTTATGTTTTCAGCCACTTATGCATCTACTTATCAAGTTCCTCGGGGAGTCAGAAAATTATCCATGCACGAAATGTCCAACCCATGTATGGAGGAAGACCCTGACGCAATGCACCTGTATGAGCCAATTGGCGTACCCGGTGGACATTTCACAAGACATTCAGAAGTGAGGGCAGACAACGCGGCGCCTATTGCCACAAATACAGATTGTGCACCAAGGTTTCAAAATAATGGACCCATCAATCTTGAACAGCGCGTGTACAATCTCGTCGAAGAGCTATCTCTAGCCTGCTCGGGCAACGCCGTCAACGATGCTACCAATGACGGGCCCAGTATTGGTATTAGTGCAGGCCTCCACGATGGTTGCAATTGCAGTGCTAACGGTGGTTTCATCGGCGACTATAGTGAAACAGAACCAGTATACCAAGTTTTAGAGGAGGTTATTTATAGGAGAACAGAGATATCCCAGCCTTACAGTTATGACAGATCCACAGACGATCCAGTTTATTGCACTGTGGATGAACTTCATGAAGACGTCTCCAAATCAACATCTAACTGCTGAGCGTTTGCGTTCTCAGTGGCCAATAAAACTGGCAATAATAACAATAAAAAGAAATACAATAAAACCATATTTCACCACAGGATTCCGTAAATAACAAATGAAGTGAAACTCGCAACATATACTGAAACCCCCAAATAGCATAATATCGTTTCCCGTGGACTAAAGATTTTCCTCCTGTTAAGATCGATATTGATGTAAATTTGTTGAAATAGATCAATTTGTTTGCTGTTTAAGTTACAGGGGATAGAAATAAACTCAAAGCAAAATCTTTTTTGGTAAATTATGCGTTTGCTTGTCCAGATCTTTTTCCGAGAACTGCTATGCACGCTTAAGTGCCAAGAAAATGTTAAAAAAATGTTAAATATGCCCTATTTGCTGTCATCCTAGACACAATTTGCGAAATTCTAGTACTCAAGTAATTGACGTGAACGGGTTACCGGACTTACCAGGAAAGATAGCGTTATTTGTTTTTCCAACTTTTTGCCCACAGTATTCCAGGACCTACGTCTTACCACTTTTAGTCCCGAAGTCCCGAGAGATCCCTCGTCAATAAGTAAAATCGTCTGGCATTAGCTAGGGTAAAATCTATGAAGTCACTATCGGGAGTGAAAGGGGTAAAGGGTTAACCATAATATCGTCCCTCAAAGAGTCAGTTTTTTCTTTTCCAGAGTTAAAAGTTGCAGAATGAAATTTGAAACAAAATTAGTATGAATTGCAGCGCAAGAGAAGGTAAAGTACTCCAGCGCTAGTCCTTTGTAACCTGGGTACAAAAGGCATGATTCCTTTAATCTTTCTAAGGTGGTCACTTTATTCTTATCTACTTATCTGACACCAAATTTTAGTGCTTCAACCCCACCGATGCGGAACAGCAGTTTCTTAGGAAACCACCACCCTGCTATTCATTCGTGCGATAACAAAATTTTGCAGAAACGTTTTCTTAATTACTACCGTAAAAAACACAAAAGGTTGATAGTCCAAGGAAAGCTATGTAATTGTTCTTTAATTACATGTGGGATCCTAAACGACAAGCCTCAACCGCTGGTGCACGGAGTGCATATATATTGCTATAAGGCATGAAAAACACGCAACCCGTCTCTGTTTTAGTATGCAAATGCAATCAGCTATTCTGTTCGCCGTTTCGTGTTTTATAAACTAAAACAAGTATGATAAAACGTTAGCGCGATCGAGCAGAGGGGCAACAGCACTGACAACTGAAAGCAATGCTGGGATCAACTAAAGTGAAAACAGGGTCATCGCCAAAGCGTTTCATTTCGTTTTATCACTTTGGATGTGATTTCTTAACTTCGTGGGTGTATCTTTCAAGCTTCCTGAATGTTCGATCTTGCGACAATATACATCATTTGGTGGTTGTCTGCGCTCGATGTACAAAAAAAATAAATATGAAGGAATATGTAAGGACGTTTGCATGTCCACGCTTATACTCACTCTGACATGTTATGATGGCAAAGCCCGTGCAAGGTTGTTTTGTAGAATTAAATACGACAGGAACAAAGTTCCTCGCATAACATCCAAATACTACAACAATGTTAAGACCTTTACAAAAGGTGGACTTCACGAGTGAATCTTGTCACGTATATCAAATAGTGGAGCAATATCTCGTTTTCAAAGTTCTTGTAACATTGCGGCACAGATCTACCAGATAAGGGTCCAAAATTTTAGAAATGAAACAAACTTGACTCAACGTGTTTCTCTTCAGTCATTTCGCTCACTTTTTTGCGTATCAGTTTAACTACGCCAATTTAGAAGATTTAGACACAAAAGAACAGAATTACTCCCTGATAACAAAGTACTCATACTTCTAATCACTTTACGGTGAAGCAATATAAGTATACACACATAAGCAACATAGTGAATTTGTTATGAAATTTCACATTTATACACGGTGTAAGTGCAGCAAAATGCTCGAAACACAATTTTTCCATGATGGTTTGACTTGGATGCGGCTAGGCTGTGACATGGGGTCATGCCGGGAGGTTTCCTCTTGATTCCTTGGCAAAGCTGTTTCAAAATAATTCGTTTTACTTTTTCTTTTGCGTAAAAGATTCCTTCAAATTCAATGGAAAACATCAAATGCTTTCTTTTCATTTCTTTTTTTCCCCTTCTTCCTTTTTTTTTAGGAGAGCCATCCATAGTACATTTTAACGCTGAACCAACAATAGTCATGAATTTTTGCAAGTCGCAATTCACTTGCATCCGTAGCATCCTGGACAAGAGAAGACAGTGAATCATCCTACCGCATTAACTCACTCTTAAGTAAACAAAATGCATCCTTATTTTGGGGTTTTCATTGATTTAAAGACATCTTTTAGGATTCTGCGGCGAGACCAAAGTGTCGTGACAGCGAGACCAAAGTGCCTTGACATAGCCCAATGAAAGCTCAGCAATCTCTTTGCAGATTTCTTTTACGTAATTACGCTCAACCATGAAGGCACCATTTGAGGGGTAAAACCAACAAAGACAAATTGCGTGCGCTTAAACCCCTCTGCGGGGAACGGAAACAGGGGGCTTTTCCATATCTAAAAAACGTGATGTCATTTCTAACTGTAAAGTACTTCGAACAAAGCGAAAATGTAAGAGGGGAAGTAATTAATGGCCTTTTCAATTTCTTTAATTTAGTGGCTCGGAAGCCTCGAATTGAGTGAAGAAAAAAGTCACTAGCACCAAGAAATTGTTTAATAAGGCAATTAAAAGTCATTACTTTTAACAGTAATTTATGTATTATCTGTTAAATTGTAGACTTATAGTTGACCCCTCAACACAGAGTAAGAGCTGAAAGTTAAATCCAGAAATGGCAGAATTTAAATTGAATTTCGTGAGCAAGAAATCCTATCTGGGAAAACTAATTCTTGACTTTAAAATTTCCCTGCTTAGCAGAAATAGTACTTCAACAATATTTGCTTGAGTCTACAGATTTTCCTTGGAGTTTTACCATAGCAAAAAGAAATCAAGCATAAGAGAATTTATGTGGAGGCAGTGGAAACAAGTCCGCTCGCAGTTTAACAGAGGAACAACCTTCTCAAAGGCTATAAAGTAATTGCTCGTGCGGTATTTTTTGCCATGACTCCGCAAGCCTTCCGTGTTCCGATTGTTCGCTCTCTTGTCTCAATAACCTTAACAGTTGCTTAAGTTTAGATCGTACTTTACGTGAAAACTTCTTCTTTTGTTGTCATTGATCAATATCGAATCCCCAATCAGGAAGCTTCGCGGCCAACCTGTTTTCCTGATTCTAAAATCAAGAAAATCGTAAATTAGGTGCAATTCAGTTCTAAGTTCTGATTGTTTTAGATATGAAATATTTGATTTTCAGGCCATGATTAACCGATATTAGAGATAGCAATTGAAAAATCAGAACTCTGAAACTTGAAATCAGAATTTAGAAATCAGAAATCTGAAACCAGAATTCAGAAATCAGAAATCGCAAATCGTAATCCCTGAAAATCTGAAATCCAGAATTGAGAAATCAGGAATCAAAAGCTTGATTTCCGAAATGCCGCCTGTGATATGCAGTTCTGACAAGCACGGTTTATCCCAGTTTGCGATGCCATTATTTCGAATATCGAATCGGTAAAATCGTCCAATTTCCCCTCCGGGGATGGGTAGAGAGATTTTAATGTTACTTCCGGTATCGTTTTTCTAAGCGGGGGAGGCGTGAGTAATTTTTAACTTCCTGTGTCAATAACTTTAGCGGGAAGTGGGGGTGGAGGGGGGTGGGGGTGGGGTGAAGTTAATTACCCGCCTCTTTTCAAAAAATACTTCGAGACGAACGACGAATCGAATCTTTCGGTTGCGTTGGTCTACTGCGACAAGATGAGTACAATTTCTTCTTTAGGGGTCAAGGAAGAGATAAAGAATATCCTTGAATCTGGAGGGTTCTTAAGAGACGTTCAGCAATATTTGCAAAGAAAATTTCCTCAGAAACGTTACGGAATTTCAAGAAGAAGTGTTCGCAGATACTGCCAAGCCAACGGCCTTCGACGTTATTCATCGAAATGGTTAAACAAAGCTGCAGCGGAGAATGCCATAAAGAGAGCAAGTGAAGAGGTAAAACTGACATATCTGATCTGTTTTTAACCGTATGCATGTTACTTCAACACTGAATCTAACTGGTGCTTAATTTGTTGTGAGATTTCACAACATGGCATTTTCTTTTGTTTTTATTTTATTGGACAATTCGTACCTTGTTACATAAGGTCATTGGCATTTGGTCACGTGAATCGCACGTACTCACAGATTGTGGCCTATCTTGTTCTTCAAAGCGTTTTCTATTCGATATTCTGCACAGAATGTAAGTCGTATCGTCTGTGGTATTTCTTTATTAGTTGTTCTTTAAGTTTATGTGTCATTTATTTTATTCTCTTCCAGTTTTCACCGTTCATGACGGGTCAAAAATAGCTTCGATGCCTCGGGGTTGTGATGTTTATACGAGTGGAAATGTCAATTTAACGCGTCGAATTGTTGTGTGGACACAGCATTAACAGTCCATATAAGGCTAAAATGCTTTGAAAAGTGTCAAATTGTTCTAATAAACTAAAGGTTTCACGCTTGGCCCTTCTTCACTAGGAAGAAGGGCCAAGCCCGAAAAACGAGTTTAGTTTTCCTTAAATATAACTCTACAAAGCTAATAAAAAATAACCATTTAATTGTCGAGATATTGTACGTTACAAACACTGAGAAATCTTAGCTCGAATCCTGGCTCGGATCCTAGCTTTATTCTTAGTTTATGTCACAAGCATTGTATAAATGAAACAAAACTTTCAAACTTTTGCCCATGCATATTTAATTCATATTTGTTGAATATGCTCATTTATTGCTTGTTACTTTATATATTTGTGCAAGGTTGGGGACGCCTATGGCGCAGGAACGCTCCAAGGATATCTCCGGACAAAGGGTGTAAACATTTCTGTCAGGGTTATTAACAGAGTGCTAAAGGAAGCTAATCCAGTTGCCTTTGAAGCGAGAAAAAACGACACGCTTGATAGGACAAATCCCATCCCGTACTATGCTCCAAAGTTTGGTTACAAAGGACACATAGATCAAAACGAAAAACTTGTGCGCTATGGTGTGGTACATGCTGTCTTCAGAGATGGATATAGTGGCTCGATCGAGAACTGGATTAGTCTGCCTTCAAAGAACCCTATTCAGTTGTACAGTCAGTTTTACAGGTAAAATGCCGCAAATTGTTATTGATTGACTGAGACCGCATTTACATGGTCTCGGGTACCCGAGACAATCGTCCCCGAGTTGCCCTGGCCGAGGTAACTTTTATTTTTAGCTTATTTCTTTGTAAAATTTAACCAACCGTTTACATTAGGATCGCTAACAGCTAACCTGTCTCGGGGGTTGAGACAACTCGGGTGGGCGAGTTGTCTCGCCTTGGCTGGTAGGGTAACCCTGGCTATAAAAGCATCGGCTCTCCTAACCGGGACAACTGTCGGTGTGACCAGTGTCGTGCAATGGCTAGATTGAGGATTTAAAACAGAAATTTGAATCAAAGAAGTGAAATTCCACTCTGAAAAACCCACTGTGATCGAATGACCGAGGGAAACTCAAAGAAAAAGTGTTATCTGTTCATTTGATTATTTTATAAGGCTTAATAATCATCCAAGGTCAACTTTGACTCGGCCTACATGGACTATGTTTTCACAAATGAATGCTTGATAAAGTTACCTCCTCCTCCTCTTCCTCCTCCTCATGATCATCATCATTATATCCGAAGATATTTTACCTACATTTTCTTTAACAGACCAATTCTCCTGAAGACAGGAGTGTTCGATCAGGTACGCGTCGATATGGGTAAAGAGTGGGTCCTCATACTCTTCATCCAAGAGTTACTGTCAGGGTTCCGAGAGAACATGGACAGGCCAGCACATGTGAAGACAACCTCCAAAAAGAACTTAACAATAGAAAGAATATGGCCCGAGGTCAACTCAAGAGTGAATTATCCAATAAAGCGTGTGCTTGTGGACTTAGAGGAAAAAGGCATTCTCGATATGACCAATGAGAACGTCCAGTTTTGTGTTTCTTGGTTCACGTGTGGAGTAGCTAAAGTTGGAATGAAGAGGTTTGTTGATGCTTGGAACAGCCATAGGATAAAAGGTAAGAAAACTGTTCCAGCAGTGTACTGCCGTAATATATATCGTCCGGGTGTAATCACGGTTCATGTTTTTAAGCAAAGGCGAACACAGGCGGAACTAAGTCATCGAAGAACTGAGGGAAATGTGAGCGCCGTATGTACTCCCAGCTACGTGTACGCTTTTATATTGGGACCATCAATCATTTTGTCTTGGCCTCTAGTTTTGTCTCAACGGCTCGTGGCCATCGGAGGAAGGACATCTAAACAGCAGTCAGCGAGGTCAAGATGTCACGTCAAACGACAGTTGGCCGTTTTGGCTTTGAAAAAAGCATTTCGCACAGAAATAACGTGATGGAAACGAAAGCCCGTACCAGATTTTGTTTGAACTGTGTCAAGGACAATTAAGTGTAATCACTGCAGTGAGCTCTTTGTTGACCAGAAAGGGTTGTTTATACGGTTATGTTAAAAACATAAAATTGTGTTGTATTTACAGATGTTTCAATTCACAAAATTATATCTATCCTATTCAAAATGTCAGTCTCGGCTTTATTCTGAAAATATTCTTAAAATTTCGCAAATTTCAGCCTTGATATTCTTATAACCTCTATTCTTATAAAAAAATTGTGATGTCCAAAATCAATGTATCTATCTGCACTGAGAAAGTTTCCGATTTTGTTTTCAGGAAAACCAGGAAATGCAGTTCCATCGATGAGAAAGCTGCAGTCAAACACATTAAAACCGTTAACTGAAGCTGTTGTTCCTAATGAAGAGCATGCTGTACGCATGTTTGAAGCTCAAGGCGGGCAACTTCAGCGGGAATGGAGAGTTGGCCAGGACCTGCTAACGGGAAATAATGCTCGTCAACAAAGGAAACGCTTGTTTCTTGAAAGGCACTCCTTTGAGGACATATTTACTGCTCTAGTCGGTGGCAATCCACAGCCCTTTAAAAATGGTCTTAAGTATTTCATGAGGCTCACTTATTCTATGTAAAACTGAAACATTTATTGTACCTTAAATTAAGGTATTTGTGTTTAACTTTAAAGCATGTGAAGTTAACATTACATATACATATAAGCATTTGTGGATAAAATATTTACTCCATACAAACATATGTTAGTATGAGATCGTGTGACAAATTAATAACAAGCGAATACCTCTTAAAGCTATTATAGGTAACAACTGAATGAACGTTCAAACAATTTGTTTACAGCATTACAGAAATCATGCTTTGGTATTGTCAATTAGACACAAGAAGTCAACTTAACGAATTAACTACTCTCTAACTCAAGTAAATAACTCAATCAATAATCTTTGATCAATCAATTACACTTTGTGAGACCATCTTTCATTCCTATTTTGTAGTTTTAAATGTCCTAAATGCCTAAGCCAGTCTAATCACTGTCTGTGGAACTGACTCCACCTGGTATCACAGAAACTTTTTCAGAAAGTTCCCTCATTCCTGAGAGAAGAATGGGGTACATAGGCCCCCTCCGTTGCTTGCAAAGGGGACATTTGTCATCCTGCCTGGTTGACAATTCATTAACACAAGAAAGACAGAAAACATGATTACAACAGGACGTAGCATGTGGTACCTCGTCCTTGGTAGTTGTATAACAAATTGGGCACTTTAACATTTCTTTTACGAAGGCAGCAATATCTTTGTATACACTGTCTGATCCCTTCACTAGAAAGGCTTGAGTTTCATTTAACTTCTTATCCATTGACTTTAATAGTTCCTCTATACCACTGATAGCGCCATCTGTCTTTGACTGATTACTGAAGGAAACACCGCTTTGTCCAGGAACTGGATCTGTGTAAAGGCCAGCATTTACTTTGCACACAGCAAAGATTTTGCGGCTTCCTGTCCAATATTTTCCTGCAAATCAGATTATTCTAATTAGGAAATATACCTTTTAAAAATATTATGTAGTAATCAAATTTGTTGGTGTCCACAGAATAAAAAATAAAATGGCTTTTACTAGCTAAGTAAAATACTGTATGCATCTGTCCAGCCTACACTCTCCACAAATTGAGTAATAATAAAAGTTTCAATTGAAGACTCGCGCAAAGATTAAGGCTGATGCTTCCGGGAGGATATTTTACTTTAGGTTTGTCGCAGCAGTATGTCTGCTGTCGGAAGTTTTAATTACGTGTATCGTAAACAACGTCTGTGGATATCACGTCAGCTTTCCTCAATCGTTTAGTTTTCAGTAATTACACATACAGGCACACATTACAGAACTGAATAAACCATATCTTACCTACTCGTCCTGGTGAGTCTGAAATTTCTAGGAAATCACTGTCAAACAGAATTAGGTTCGCCGGCTGCACAAACAGCTCTCGACTCAAGGCCACTTTTACATCGGAGCATGACGTGTTTATGTTACACTTTACCAAGCAGTTTCGTAAAGGACGTATTTTTGAGTCCACTCGCTCACCAATTGTTACCTTAAAGTACCAGGAGGCGTGATCGTTCTCGACCATTGCAGCCGGGGAAGCCTTGTTTCCTTGCATTGGTGTCTTGCCTTTCAGTTTCGGGACTTTTCGCTTCCCTTTCTTTGCACTCTTGCCACCACTGGTGGCAAGTCTATATGCCGTCTGCATGAATTCGTCAGAGCTTTCTTCGTCGGAGGACTCGTATAAATTTCGTTTCGTGTTTCTGATCTCCCTTTGGCTTTGACTTACTTCTAATTCATAAACACCGAAACTTTCCAGCTGTGGAAAAGCGCCATTGTCATCGGCAAAGACATAGGTATCGGAAAGACCACGCGACTCACGCAGCCAGCAGGTCGAGTTGTTCTGCATGTTAAACAGTGCCTTCAGAGCAGCAACGGTGACATTTCTTGTAGCCACTGTGCGGGTTAACTCGCCGTACTTGACTTCACAATTATCCATTTCGTCGCCGCTAAAAAACTCTTCCACGTTACGAAAATAGCTATACCCACGTGACGCTTTTGGCGCGAAATGGATGGTTCCACTCATTCACATCCCCTACCCGAAAGGGCGAGATAAGTTTCACTTACAAGGGTGCGGTTAGGGTTAAAAGTGTAACCGGAAGTAATTGCGTCATTTTACCCATCCCCGGAGGGGAAATTGGACGATTTTACCGATTCGATATTCGAAATAATGGCATCGCAAACTGGGATAAACCGTGCTTGTCAGAACTGCATATCACAGGCGGCATTTCGGAAATCAAGCTTTTGATTCCTGATTTCTCAATTCTGGATTTCAGATTTTCAGGGATTACGATTTGCGATTTCTGATTTCTGAATTCTGGTTTCAGATTTCTGATTTCTAAATTCTGATTTCAAGTTTCAGAGTTCTGATTTTTCAATTGCTATCTCTAATATCGGTTAATCATGGCCTGAAAATCAAATATTTCATATCTAAAACAATCAGAACTTAGAACTGAATTGCACCTAATTTACGATTTTCTTGATTTTAGAATCAGGAAAACAGGTTGGCCGCGAAGCTTCCTGATTATCCCCCCACGCACAACGGATCCCTCATCGGAATATGCTTTAACCCGAGACTATAGAAGAATGCGGAATTGTTCTGTTGTACAATTTTAAAAGCGATTCCAAATTCTCACGGTATCATTTCAAGTTCATATTGAACTCAATTAGGAGACTCAAAAGTCAAAAAAATATTCCAACTATTTTTCGCACTTTTTAAGCTGAGCATTCTTTATCGCATTTCTGGGAAAATGACATCTTTAAATATTTCGACGCTGAAAGCAGAAGCGTCCACATCAGATCTCATCAGTTATTTTGGTCGAATGATAAAGTCAATTGCAATATATGCCCTGGCTATGTACGACCGCATCAGAGATCATAGAGTTCCTGCCACCAATGAAACAAGAGGAGCCAGTAATTGCATCCTTTTGGCTCAATATTCGCAGATGATATTGCCTTGGGTAGACTTGTTCGCGTGGCAAGAGGATGCTTTAGAAATTGCTCCATCCTTGAAGAACACTGTACTTGATTCAGCGAGTGAAAATTGAAGTTCAACGATCTGCCCAGCAACGACTTGATCAACCCTGAAGCTTGCATCGAGAACGCTTGTGCACAGGGGGCACAATACCAACTTACTTTTAAAGAGCAGGACTCCAGTGCATCCAGTGCGATTCAGTTGGGATTTTAATAACCCGTGGTAGACAGAATTATACAGTCCATTGTTTGACAAAAGCATAAGCTGGGAGTTAGTTGAATGCGATGGCTTCGTTTTTTAACCTTATGTTGCTGCTCTCTGGCTCAAGCTTGATGGTTCAAGCGACTGAAATGAGACTGGTTCGAGAGGAAAAGCAGCCTGAAGACGATTTTCTTTTGCTACGAGCATCTTCCGAATGTCCCATTTCTGGACAGTTTTACATTCCACAATGCAGTAAATATGACGCTAAGCCGCTTGACGCAGGATGTTGGTGCAATTGTGATACAAATAGTCGCAAAAATCAGACCTTCTTTGAACCAAACAATACTTGTGTTCCAGTCAATGTCGCGCGTCAGATATCAGGTGAGGGTACATTAAATAAACTTAGCAGATCCTTCCATTACGAAATTTACACAGACTGCTCATGTTGCATGTCTTTGTTTTTAGCGCGGTTCAACTTGACTATGTACACGAAACCTTCGACTAGGAGCGTTTAAGACACAGAACACTCTGTATTATGCTCCGATCACGATTCTTGTGCATTTGAATTCTTGGATGAAAATCTTATTGGACTTATTAATCTTTCGAATTTCAAGACTTTGACCATTATCATTACCGTAGGCACCATTCGGCTTGGATGTTTGGTGCGGAGAATTGTCGCGTCTGATTTATTAAATGAAAGCTACCAAGCTAAGTTTCCAATTTTTTCAAATTGTATTATAACTACATTTTCAAGGGTAACATAAAGAATTTCTTCAGTGACATCAATGCGCAATTTATAAAACAGCATTGGGTCTCAAATCTGATCATCTTGAATCTCCAACTCCACAGGCAACGCAATTCCATGTTCACTCTATGTTATGTATGTGTAATCAAATCAAATCTTTCAAGCAATTGAGAAAACATTTGGCATTAGCATCCAACTCCTCTTCAAAAATACATCACAAAAACAGAAGCGCAGTTTTAAGCTACCGCTCTTGAATATGTTGTAAGGAATTGCTACTGACTATAGATTTCGTCCCATTGAAGTGCCACATCCCGGAGTGGAACTGCCACCCTGCCCAGTTCACAATGATGGCATCGATGGACTTTCTTGCTTTCAGAGGTCCCTGGTTTGTATCTACAGCCACAAAGAGATTGTCAAACCATACCTTAAAAACCAAATCATTCCCTGCAGAATGGTATATTTAAAAATTCACTTGCACAGATCTAACTTGTACACGTTCGATTAGACAAAGTTCTGTATAATAAGACTACCTTACAGAATATTCTAGTTAGAAAAATAGTTTATTATATTTTCATCCGTTTCGAAAATTTATGTTGTCATAATCTCAATCCCTTGTACATTTGTGAAAGGATTGTATGTACACCAACACCAGCTGAAATGGTTCTAACAAAAAGAGACATGTGTCAATCGACAATCTAACACCACGAGAGAAAAATGAAGACAGATCAGACAATAGTGGACTTGGTTTTCATACATGAGAAACGTTTTGAGCCATACAGCCAGATGCTTTAGCCGTGTGTTCGATGAAACGTCGTCGTGGAACCTGTGGTGAACTAAGTATTAAAATGGAACTGGATACTTAACAATAATTCCTGCCTTCCAAATGTAGCCTTCTTATACTTAAGTCGAAATTTTTTTCCTTTTCGTTTTTAAAATAGCCTACGTTTCACTAAGCACTCGTCAGACGGTCGAGGAAACAAGATTACACGAATATATGCCTGATCACGTTTGCTTATTTTTAAACAATCGCACTGCCAAGAGGAAAAAAAAGTCTATCTCCGGTGATAAAATAAGGAAAAGTTGAAAAGCATCTATGGTAAAATATTTCGGTGTAAATAATAGTAAAAATCTTGTGCATTGAAGGACGATCAGTGACGAGGAACAAGTGATCGTAGGGTTGACTTTATTTCCCGGTGAAACACTTCCTTTGAGCAAACCACAGGTGCCGCAAGCCAATGGGTAATTTCATTTATACTTGATTCATAATTAAATTAAACAGTAGTTAGTAAGGCGAAGACAAAATAAACCGCCGCTCCATTGTCGCTCAGTAATTCGCCAGATCCTGCCGAACATAAAGATATTTGCCCTTCTGTATTAGAACTGACGCACAGGACGGATCCAGAAGACGATAATTGTCGGAATTACCTCGGTCGGCAAATGAGTGGGAAGGCTGACCATCTAGCTTACGTTGACAGTTAAGAGGAACTGCGTCGTTTCCGCGTGACGTGAAGCCGGCGTTTGCGCCATGTGGGCTTTTCTTAAAGGGACAGTTTCATGGGAGATATAACGATTTTTTAAATCAAAATTCACTAAATGTAAACTCAAAACACTTTGTTAGCATTCGAATAGTTTCTAAATAACTGATTTCGAGAAATAAAGTAAATCTAGAACAAAAGAATGAGGTTAAATTATGTTTAAAGGGATTTTTTTGCGAGTTACAGGAGGAAACTTGAAAACGTCGGCCCGACGTTTTCAAGGTTAGGCCCATTTCTCTCTTGCCTATCTGCCGCACAAAGCGTCCATAAACATTTTCTGCGCATTACAACAGCCTTTCAAAAGAATTTGGGCTATTATCTTGCCGCTACCACCAAACAAAAAGTGTCCTTTGGATAAAAATAAAATAAAATACCATAAATTGCATGATACTGCCCCGTTAAGTGGAGAAAAGCAAACTTCACTTCCAACTTCAAAGTTCAGAAATGACCATTTTACATCTGTTTTCTCAGTAACCTGGTTATGAAGCAAAAGCGGCGCTGGAGTTGACTTTTTGACACAAAGGTTTGAATTTCTCAAGGCACACTATTTAAGCACAAGAACCACAGGATTTAGAGACAATTAATTAAGCCCCAGGTGCTCAAGATATCATAAAGGTCTTTATGATTTCTACCTTGGTATCGAGGCAAAGTCAACTACAGCTCTAATTCCACTATTAGGCAAGGTAACACACCACCATTAGGTATCGACTATAGTGATAACACGGCAAGTAAACAGGACTAAATAATGATTCACTGATTCTCTTTGCGTACAGGATGCGATTTGCTTTTTGCCGACGAGACAAGGGACAGCTTATTGACATTTTTCCCAACAACTGGGATACGTCAAAGAACAGTCAATGTGCCAGCCAATAAGACTTGTAGCTTACAATATGAAGGCAATCTATATGTACAGTACCTTGCTTGCGATGGATCCTGGAAACAGGTGCCACCAAATTTTGCGAATGACAGTTTCGAAGTGACTCCGGGCTGGAAGCTAAGCCAATTAAACATCAGGGTAAGAGTTCTATAAAGCAGGAAAGAAAAAAACAAACGTGAAGTTGATTGTTTGTAATCACGTTTGATGTTTTCTTTATTTCTTTCTCTACTTGTTTTTCTTTCAGACCAGGCCTGGTGCAACATTTTCAGCCAGCAAGTCAGGTCGTATTTTCAGGATGTCCGTGCAGTGTCGCAGTCGGAATGAAATAGACGTTTCTTCTAACAGTTCCACGTGTGTGATGTTGAAGGTCGAAGGAAGAGTAACATGTAAGGCAATTAAACGAGCGAGGTGTCTATTTGCCCCACCATAATTGTTAGCTGCACTAAATGCGGTTTAAGTCTGTACGGAAACTGACTGTGGTTATGCGGTTTATTTTATTCCTTACGGCTAGTGTCTTTTCTTTTTTCCTTTCATTTTTCCTAACAACCATTACCAAGTAAGATGTCGAGCCCACATATCGATCAAAAGAAACTGACTATATACGATAGCAGCCCATGCTCTAAGCACGCAACTTCCAAACTGCGCCTTGAAACAGCGTTTGCACAAGTAGGTTTATTTTTAGGACTTTATCGGCATTTCCTTTCGGAAAGTCAATCACATACGTCACTAAAAATAAACTGTTAATCCATAGCTGCGACACCTCGTCTAGGTTAGAAATAAACATGGTGGATACGTCAAGAATCTTCATCCCAATCTCCTGACGGTATTTTAATCTATAATTTCAGAAGCTCAGATAAAAAAGCAGAAGCAGAAAGCAGAAGCTCAGATAAAAATCTGCAAACGAAGAACCCGATACGCCTAAAAGCTCAAACAACGAAGAGACAAATACACCTCATCTTCAGAAGGGTTGGCGAAAACGAGAAAAAAGCCAGCTTATATCGATCAACGTGGAATTACTATCTACGTCGCAAAACACAACAAGTCAGCATTTCTCATTAAACAGTTATGGAGACAGTTGCAGTAGTGCATGTTCATATTGAGGTCGCGAAGTTTAATTTACTATTGTTTCAGTGAGTGCACGAATTTTAACGGCCCAAAATGGTGGTCTGTATTCATTATGCACGGCCAAATTACCGTCGTGATAAACTAAGAGGACTTTTCATTTGACATGCCCTTTGACTGTTTTTTCCTTTCAAGGTCCCATTCCCCAGCAGAGTCCCACGGAACCTTCAGCGACCTTGCCACAGCCAGTTGCAGGTGCAATAACGCTGATCAACCCCGTGGATACAAGAAAGACAGCAACGAAGGCTCCCACTGATAAGGTATGGGAATTCAACATCAGTAAAAAAATAATAGCCATCATCATCACCTTTATCATCATCAACAACAACATCATCTCACAGTCAATCTTGGTCTTAGTTACTGTTGTCGTCATCATCACGTCTACATTATCATTATTGTTCATTCAGCTAGGTAATAAAGTCGATTTATCTTTTCACAGGTTACTGAAGGTGGGGGCGAGACGACCAAGAGGGTAGGTCATTAGAGAAACAGGAAAAGCTCCAATTAAAATAGCGTAGATACCAATACAGTAGCTGTGTACCTTTTTTTGACCAGTCAACTATTAACGTAATTGGTATTTGAATTGCCCTCACTCATCTCAGTAAAAACGCTATAAGTATCAGAGCAAATGAAGCTGTTACTAGTCGGTCCGTTAGTCAGTCATTTAATTTGTCAGTCATTGAATTTGCTTATTACATAGGTTGCTACGAGGTGTAATAGGAGGAAGCGTGCCAGTTATTTGCATCACAGAGAAAAAATCCTGAGCAGTGAACAGACATGCGTACATTCAGACATAGTTTGATTCTACTCCGGTTTGAAGATTTAGTGAGCATAACGTGAAAAGTTATAATCCACGACCCAACGTTTCGACACTCCGGCCTTGTACATGTGTCTTCACCTCTGATCAAGTTACGTTCATTCAATCTTCAAACGACAGTGGCATCAAACTATGGGGTTGTCCACCTGGTTGCAGTGTAAACCTTAATTTACCTTTACCCTTAATTTGTACGGTCATAATCCCTCTAACTATAATCGTGATTAAACCTCGTCCTACTGTCAACTAACGTCGGTTGTAGTGAAAACAATCGGTTCATGGGGGAGGGGGGATTTGTTCTCCTAAGCGCAGAAATCTGGCTTCACCCGATGTTACCTAATGCCTTCTTTTGGTTGCAGGTTACTGAGCGCTCAGAAAACCCAAGAGTAGTGGGTGAGTCAGGGGCTGCAAAAACAAGCAAGAAAAATACCTTCATTATCGCAGGAGGAGTCGCTGGAGGCATTTTATTGATCGCCTTGATTGTGCTTATCTTATGGCGCTGCAACAGTCCCAGGTGAGATTTTCCTTCATATACTTTTGGTTTTGTTTCTTTTTTGTTACTATTGTTGCTGCTGTTGCTTTGCTGTTATTGCTAATAATGTCAGAGTGTACATTAATTAATTTTCCTCCTTTTAAGGGAAACGACATGTGAGCTCCGGATATCTCTAGCTCTGACCATCAGCTGGGGTTATTCTGGGCAGTCCCTACTTCAACTTCTCGGCTACGCTTGTGGAGGGCAAGCTGGTCTGCCTTCCACCAGATAGAATTATGTTATGTTCATTTGGTTTGAATGTCCATGAAAAACCCGTTCTGGGGAGTGGTCAATGAAGGACTTCAATTAATGCTAAATTTACAGGAAGGGACTGCAAGAAAACAAGGCTGAGGAACTTCAAGAAAACAATCCTGAAGAACTTCAACAAAACAAAGCTGAAGAACTTCACGAAAACGTAGCTAAGGAACTTCAAGAAAACAAAGCTGAAGACAATTCAAATTCCAAGGAAACAGCCACAGCAGTAAGGACTGAATAAGCATGCTCATTTTTTTGGCCCTTTTCACCCGTTTTAAATCCTCCACAGTGGGATAAGTGGCTCGTTCAGCAAACCAATGGCAAACAATATTTGTTACCTTCTTATCATGTCAACAGGAAACCGAGGTGTCAAAATTCCCACAAGAGAACTTAGAGCTCGAAAATGACTATGAACATGCCTATGGCGCACTAAAACGGGACAATAGAGAACAAGGCAAGTCGGCAACTAAGGCCTGGGCCAAGCGAGAGTGAGAACGGATGAGAGTTGACGAGAGTTGAACCTCTTGAAGTCTCGATGAAACTCTCACACAGGGCCAAAGGAGACAAATTAAAACTCTTGCCAACTCTCACCGAAAATTTTAGTGACTCTCACGGAAAATAATTGTGAACACGACATAAGCGTTGATCACATCAGTTCTCGATTTAAGAAACTATATCTTTCGTACGTGTCCCTAAATGGATAAATAAATAACGAAAGAAAGAAGGAAACAAACCAAGAAACAAACAAATAAATAAACAAATAAATAAATAACCAAGCAAAAACAAACAAACAAACGAACAAATAAATAAAAAATAAAAACTCGCGACTGTATCAGAAGGTTAAACAAACAAAAATCTTAGCTTATTTTTAACCGAATCATTTCAGGAATTTACTCATCCACGTACAGCGTTCCACAGTCCACAGCCCCCGAATCAAGCTCACACTATGAACCTATGAACCCTCGGAAGGAGCACAACAACAACGGTCAGGGGAACACTGAGGAGCTGCTTTATGAAGTTGTAGCTTGTCCTCAATGTGAACCGCCCTCACAAAACCATGGGCCTATTAACAAAGAACACTCCGTGTTAAGAGTCCCTGAGGAACGGTTCCCTGCAGGATCAGCTGAGGGGCCCGCTTTAAAGGACCTCAGCAACGCACACAAATATGGACAATATGGCAAGTGCTGTTCAGAGCGGCCTATTTATACCAATACGGAGGAGCTCTACGTGAATGGTCTACACGGAAGCAACTGCGATTCTGAGGCCATCTATTACAATTTACAATGACACAGTAAGCCGGGTAATTCACTTATAGGTGGATAACAAGTCTTACATTGCAAGGACTTCTGAACACGACCGCTTATTTTTCATGACCACTGGAGCCTGAAAGAACTACCTCTTTAATTTAACTGCGAGAGCGTAAAATTCATGACAGTGAAATACTGACAGATGGTAATGTCCACGACTGTTTCGTTGTGATTTCAAAATGGCGACTATCTTGGAGTCGCCATCTTAGATTTTTTTGCTTCCTCAAACAGAAAACTGGCGAGATCATTCACTTCAAATAAATCGAAATAAGCTGAACTGCCATTAATTGAGGGGAAAAAATTACTTTTTCGGCCCCACCAAAACTTCGTATTAAAATTTTATTTGCTTCTCGTTTATAGTATACTAATGAATAATAAGTTTTAAGAAAAAAAAATCATTCATTTAGATGTAAGTCTAGTTGTTGAAATATGTGTCCTGAAATATTGAAAGAAAGTACTCTTTGTTTAATTGTTGTCAGCTTTAAAGCAAACGTATTAATAACCAGAAATACAGACTAGTTTAATCAATATTTCGGCCTACAAATATTAAGGTGTATAGAGCCCGTGGTTTCCCTTTTTCCGAACGAAGGTTCCGAAGAGAAAGCGGGCTTAATATTGTTTACATATTGCATGCATGCTTTTGAGCGATTTATTTACCACGTGTTCTGTTACTATAGGAACGAAGACTTAATTAAGCAAGTCGCTCCATACCCTTGTCACCAAATTTGGATGAAGAATGAAAGGAAAAAAAATGACTTCACCTGTCAAAGACGGATCAAATTTTAATTATAGTAATAATTGTCGCAAACTTTACTCTTCGTAGCTGTTGTTAGCTCTAACAGCTTCTTATAATTCATCCATTTGATAGTTTTGCATCAGTAAATGCTTGTTCTAACTGATTCACTATGCGAAGTAATAACCTACAGCAATAGCAGTTAATCAGTCTTTTGCCTCACAATTGACGGTTAAAAAAGACTTTTTTTGAGTTTTGTACGAGTGTTCGAGTGTTTGTCAGGTTAGTGATAGCTTTCCTACATCTTTTATATTCTGACCTCCTCCTAGGAGGGGAGGGGGGGTCTTGTTCCCTTGTTCCCTTTAAAAATTTGCTTGTGTTGCCTTGTTCCCGAAATTAATTCCCAACATTTCTCCTGCTTTTTGATCCCTAAAATGGTTTGTTCCCTTGTTCCCCGAGATATTTTGTCTTTGTTCCCCTGTTCCCCAGTTTAAATTAGTCATGGTCTCTTGTTCCCCAACCCTCTCGTAGGGGCTCTATTCTGTATATGTCAATAGGCATCCTTTTTTGCGGTTAGAAAAGCAAAATAGGAGGGGTGTTGATTGACCTGTCGCAGTATCCACAGAAAGCAAGTGCCATTTACAGATACAGGTCGACCAGTCAGTTACCCATGCTCTACCAATAGCGGCCCTGCACAAGAGACAAATTTAAAAAGCTTGTGATAGGCGAGCCTGTGGCGTCAATATGTTAAACATTTTAACCGCGCGACGTTTCTTGCCGGGCTCAAACGACTTTGGGACAACTGATTGCTATACCGAGCCCAGAACGTTGGATTTTACGAACTCCTACGCCCGTGCGGACTGAAAGATAGAAACGCTTTTTCGGTCTTCAAACTCATATCTACACGAGCGTTTATCGAGTCACTTCCGAAATGAAGACGATTCTGCAGGCGTCGATAATTTTGCCTTTGCAGCTTTATCTTTGCGTTACAATGGCCCAAGTTATGGAGATCTCAAGACTAAGAAGTGGTATCGACACGTTTAATCTCCCTTCTTTCATGTGCGTTGATTCTCGTTACGGTTGTAGCTCATTTAATGCCTTGCGTGGGATCCCTACGTGTTCTTGTAAGTGCCCTCCAGCAAGAACAACTTTCACATTTTCTAGCAACCAATGGATGTGCGTGGCCAACCAGCAGGTTCGAGATCACATGAAGCAGGGTAAGCTTTCCGTCAAGGGTGTTCTAGGCCTGTATTTAAGCCATTTTATATCTTTTATGTAACTTCTGCCGTTTTTAATTAGTTGCAATTTCTAGTTCTTCTTGGGATCAAATGGTAGATCAGGATTGGAAGCAAAAGGTATGGTATAAGAATTGGCGCTAAGGCCCTAAATTCAGCTGTTTCCAATTGCCACTTGTTTTTCCTTCTGAGGGATCAAGGTTTATTCCGATCGATAGACCTTAGCTTTGAGAGAAAAATAGTTTTATTAAAGACACTTGTAATCTTGAAAACAATATCGGATATGGTCAATTAAATTAATTGTCACCGGCCTCATGAACAAAGTTGGCGAAAACTGCGGTATATTTATTTACCCACAAAGCAACATTATCGAGGTTAAAAAAACCGTTTCAGCAAAGCAAATCAGAAGAGGAACTTTCGTGCAGGAATTTGTGATTCTTTTTCTCCACTAATGAAACACTTGAAACCTGTCGCTATTCAATATGATGTTTTCCAAAGTCTTAGCAACAAAAAGCAAAACAGTCACTCGAGTATGCACAATTAAAAGACGACCAAGGTTGCCCAAAATTCTATAGCAGGAGGATTAATGCGCGAAAATAACAAGAACTTTGGAGATAATGTGTCAGTGTTTGGATACCGGTATTAGAGCTCACTGAATGAATTAGGTGATTAAGTTTGAAATTATATTATGCCTACACGCAGCTAGATCATTTTCTTGTAGTATCTCTTTTACTGATATCCGTTCCTTTATACCTGTGATTCAAAATTCAACTCACCTCAGAGCAATCAATCAGTGCAAGCAAGACTGGGTATCGCTAGGGTATGGATTCAAAACCCATTTTTACATCGTGTCTATGTTGTTATAGTAATAACTTAGCTAGAACATTTCATGAGAAGTTAAAGATTGCTTTAAAGGTGTACAAGCAAGAATATACTGGTCAATCGCTTCTTACTCCTTAAGAACGCGCAATATTGCAGTACTTTGCTTCCACCTCACCCCTCCTCCTCCGCTCCTCAAAAGACAACAGCAACAACAAGGTCTATTGGTGCATTAAAAACAGGTTCGCTGATTGGCTAACTTAGCTGTCGTCTCCGGGCCTTAAAAGGTTCGTGAGCCATGTTAAAAAAATTCAAACGTTTCTTCCAAATAACTCTATCAAACATCTTTGCTTTCTTAATCTATTAATAACCCCAAATATTGTGAAGTCGTGGCAACAAAAGCATTTTCGGTTGTAGGATCCACGCAATATATTTAATCACCTGTTGACGTCGGTTTTCTCTGAACAAAATTCCTGGCGGCTTCCATGAAATGACAGCGCAAGTTAAATGGAGTCTGATAGAGTGGTCATATGTCTTTTAAACTTGAATGCACTATGGCAACCAGTCAATGGGCAAGAGTATCGGAACATATCACACAATAAAATATAGATATATGCTGTGATGATAACGATAATAATGACAAACACTATGATTGTTATCATTATCGGTATTAATAAGCATCACCATCACCATCGCAATTAGTCATCGTAACTGTCATTGTCATTACTATCGTAACTATCACTTTTTCATCGATGTACTTTAGGCTGTGATGGGACGACATCATTTGTTGGCGAGACTGCTGATGGGCGTTTACCCACCTTGAGCTTTGGCGATGTAAGAGAAACTTCTATGAAATACTTGTTTTGGCAATACTGGACGTGTTCCTTGAAATTCGACTTTTCCTCGTACATGACTTGTAATGGCACCAAACGCTCAGCTCAGCCATATTTTAACGTGCTGTCAAAGCTGTTTACAATGACTCGAGCATCCGTGGACCAACGTTACTTCCTCCGGGTAAGAAATCAGGGGCCTAGAAATAATGATGAACTGAGCAACCAACCAAAAAACCAACCAACCAATCAATCAGTGAGTGAGTCAGTGAGTCAGTCAGTAAATCAGTGAGTCAGTCAGTGAGGCAGTGAGTCAGTGAGTCAGTTAGTCAGTGAGTCAGTGAGTCAGTGAGTCATTGAGTCAGTCAGTGAGTCAGTCAGTGAGTCATTGAGTCAGTGAGTCAGTGAGTCAGTGAGTCAGTCAATCAGTCAGTTAGTCAGTAAATCAATCAATCAGTTAGTCCGTAAATCAATCAACCAGTGTGTCAATGAATAAATGAATGAATGAATCAATCAATCAATCAATCAATCAATATTAAGCTGAATGAATAAATATGACGATGACGATATCATATTGATGACAATGATGATGACGACGACGACGATGGTGCAGAAGAAAAGGAAGAAGAAGACAGTAATACTGAGAAAAACAAACAAACAAACAAACCAGAGTCATGCACCCTAAGATAAATGTCAACTTTCGAGGGATATTAATAACGTATGAGATCCCTGAATAGCGACTCAAATCGGGAACTACAAATATGACCATGTAAAACTTTATAAAATACAGACCTCAGTTGATGTTAAGAAGCTGACTTTTTATGGATTGCTTTACAGGTAAATACTGGTGTATCAGGCACAAATTCACTTCAGGGAAAAATACTCAATTTGCTCATAGAATGTACAGGGCAACTTTCCGCTTCAGGCTTCCGAAACATAATTATAGATCTCTGTCTGACGTTCAAGCTCAACGGAACAGAATCGTGTAAGTTCAAATGTACTTTTGAATCTTAAGTTCAGCCATCATCAAACAAGTAGAGCCTGAGGAGGCAGAAGATAGCCCGTTTTTTAGAATAGCGCTTGGCCTAAGGGAGTGGCCAAAAAAAGCACAAGAAATAGATAAATCTCGACCTAAGAACTAATCCCCAGAGGTGATAATCACCCTACACTTTCTGCTCTCCGCCAATGGTCTTGCTCAGAGAATTGAGTGAAGAAATCGAATTAAGACCACATAATGACGTGATAAAATGTTCCAAAGTAAAGTGCCAAGTGGTCTTGGTCATTTTATTGCGTCATTGCTATGGCCTATAAGAGGATTGAGCAAGGAAAACTGTCCTCATTTTCTTACAATAACATAGTACATTTGTACGGATTTCTGTTTTAATTTTCATTCAAGATAGTGGGTGCGCGACGTGGCGAAAACAGAAAACGTCATTTTTGGTCTGTATTCTTACACCACAACATGGACCATTGATCGTGCGAGAACTGTCAGAGTTATCGTAAAAACACAATAAACGTCTTACATTATCCTGAACTTGCATCAATGGTATGCCAGAGGGGAAATTCTCCATTGTGCGAAGGAGACTAGCTGTTAATGATCTTTATCGTGCAATGGATTCTCAAGAAAATTTCATAATCAGTTTACTCATACACCTACAGGTCCTGTAGAAGCGCCCAAGAGCTCAACTCTGTCCACCATAACGTCAACGAAGACAACGCACAGAAACCCGACATCTTTCTTTTCTACATCAGTTGTTGGTTCCCCAGTGGCCGCACAAACCTCAGACACTGCAGCAACAGGCACAATTAGTTTAACAACCCCTTTCACAACGATAGTCCTTGCTCCTCCAACAAAAGTTTCGCAAACATCACCGACGGTCTCTGAGTACACATGGCAAGTTTCTGTTGACACGCGGAAACCCTCCCATGCGAAGCAAGCGACCTCCGTTACTTCACTGACGTTGGAAGCCTTTTCCAGTAGTCGAAAAATATCACAAATCCCATCTAGCTCGTCAAGTGTTTCAGACATTACACCGAGCCGTACTTCGTCAACTTCCGATGTTACATCAAAAACATTCGTCAGTTTTCTAATAGCACCCAGTTCCGAATCGAGAACATCTGTCAATTCACCGACGATATCTGATGGTACACTGAGAACAGACATTGGTTTATCGACAATCTCTGATGGCCTACCGAAAGCATCTTTTAATATTCTTTGGACAAGAAACACTCCACCAGAAGTGGTTGAGGTTTCGCCAACAGTCACTGAAGATCAGGAAATTCCTGTTGTGCGCCTTCCAACGGAACCCATCACTGAGCCTGCCACATTCGAACCGAACGTAAGTAAGGCATATAAACCGTGTCCAGTAAGGCAAATGAAAGGAGTGATTTTTCCCGCCAACGGGCAGCAGTAATTCGGGTCGTGTAGCAGCTGTCGTAAGGTCTGACGTAATTAGCTCGCTACCCTTCGGAAGAACAAAGGAACAAACAACAGAAACAACGACCTAGAGCCAAAACAATAGCAACTACTTCAATGGCAAAATAACCTCAGTGTACTAGTCGCCTATTAGTCTAGGTGATACAAAGTTCAAAGTAATTACTGTGAAGCTTTTAAATCACTGTAAACAAAGATCGACAACGCACAGCAGTTGTGAGCTAACAGGTTGATATCGTAACGCAAACTTGTAAGCTGTTGCGCTTGGTCAGTATATTTGCTATGGCAAGAAAGTTTAATGGGTAGATTTTTATCGATATGATATCCCTTTTATTGTTGTTTTATTGTTGTTACGGTGCGCGATAATAATAATAATGACGATAATGATGATACTTTTTTAATCAATTTACATTTATAGTCAATATATTTTATTTAATTATTATTATGTTATAATATTGTAAATTGCTAGTATAATAAGATGTGTAAATAGTTTTATAAATTTTTAAATTTTTGATTGTAAAAATGTGTAATTCAGCCCTTGGGCTGCGAATGCATTTGAGATTTAACTATCTATCTCTGGTAATTTAAACTGACAATGGCTTCATGATATCGATGAATCTGGAAGCTAAGGATGCCTTTATCGGGAAGTCTGTGAAACTGCAATGCAATTCATGGGCCACTATCGCATTTACTAGGAAGCTTCCTTGGAGTCAGACTTAAGAAAAGTACTCATTACCAGACAGAACAGTTATGCTGATGTTTATATCTACTCCAGATTCCTCCCAATGTTGGCAAAGGAAGGAGAGGACAGAGCAGTGGCTTATACATTGGTATCGCAACAGGGATAACAGCATTTGTCATAGTCACCCTCATCATCGTGGGCTTCCTTATCTATCGTCGCTACCGTTCAAGGTAATTTTCACTTGGTTAACTTACAATTTACAACAATAACATAAATGAACAAAATTGTGCGGTGCCTTCACAGAGGAGCCTAATGATTGTGTTCGAGCCAACTTACAATGCAGACGTCCTTGCTGCAAGGATACGCAGACCTTTTCCAACCTTCTGTTAGAGAGGTTATGTCGGTCACGTTAGCTAACGGCTGATAATGATCCATTTGTTAAGTGAATTGTATGTTTCTACTGTCAAGTATATGATATGGTCTGCAATGGAAGTCTCTGTTGTTTTATTTAATTATATACTAATGTTGCAATAGAAAAAGTTCCAACTTGTTGAGTTTAAAGTTGCACCAAGGATTAAACTCGAGCATGTTTTGTCCACAGCGTGCAGCCTCGTTCAAGAAGTGCGAGTCAAGAGACAAAGGTAATGACAAAGTTTCCTTCCTTTGGGAGCTTTTGTGTTCGCAGTCGAAATGCTCATCGAAATATTTTGCCGTTTTATTGTACAGCAGTTGTTGTATCGGATATTTCACATAAATAAACAAATACTTAATTGAGGGTCAGTGAAACAGATGATACAAATGAATAACATAGTTAAGAATGCCAACTAGCGGGAGGCAGAACAGTTAGCTATTTCCGAGCGCAGTTGTACCAGGGTCTTCCCAGAACAGCTCCAGCTGGTTGTCAGAGCAAGACTTGAACCCAGGCCCTCCGAATTACAAGACCTAACCACTAGGCCACGCTGCCTCTCTTCCATTGTATTTGATGCTAATGTGGCCTTTCAAGTTTTTGCCTACTCGTGGCTTTGTTATACATAATGTATTTAATTTTCATCTGGATTTTCTGTAGGTTTCGGTTGTAAGCCCGCGTACAAACTCGGCGTCAGATGAGGATGGCACACTCAGAAGTTCATGTGAGTCCTCCTCCTTCTATAGCCTTGGTTGGTGCCATGGAAGTTGGAACTTCGCTTCATATTCAACCCCCGAATCAAGCTCACATTATGAACCTATGAACCCTCCGAAGGAGCACAACAACAACGGTCAGGGGAACACTGAGGAGCTGCTTTATGAACTTGTAGTGTGTCCTCAATGTGAACCGCCCTCACAAAAACATGGGCCTATTAACAAAGAACACTCCGTGTTAAAAGTCCCTGAGGAACGGTTCCCTGCAGGATCAGCTGAGGGGCCCGCTTTAAAGGACCTCAGCAACGCACACAAATATGGACAATATGGCAAGTGCTGTTCAGAGCGGCCTATTTATACCAATACGGAGGAGCTCTACGTGAATGGTCTACACGGAAGCAACTGCGATTCTGAGGCCATCTATTACAATTTACAATGACACAGTAAGCCGGGTAATTCACTTATAGGTGGATAACAAGTCTTACATTGCAAGGACTTCTGAACACGACCGCTTATTTTTCATGACCACTGGAGCCTGAAAGAACTACCTCTTTAATTTAACTGCGAGAGCGTAAAATTCATGACAGTGAAATACTGACAGATTGTAATGTCCACGACTGTTTCGTTGTGATTTCAAAATGGCGACTATCTTGGAGTCGCCATCTTCAATTTTTTTGCTTCCTCAAACAGAAAACTGGCGAGATCATTCACTTCAAATAAATCGAAATAAGCAGAACTGCCATTAATTGAGGGGAAAAAAATTACTTTTTCGGCCCCACCAAAAATTCGTATTAAAATTTTATTTGCTTCTCGTCTATAGTATACTAATGAATAATAAGTTTTAAGAAAAAAAAATCATTCATTTAAATGTAAGTCTAGTTGTTGAAATATGTGTCCTGAAATATTGAAAGAAAGTACTCTTTGTTTAATTGTTGTCAGCTTCAAAGCAAACGTATTAATAACCAGAAATACAGACTAGTTTAATCAATATTTCGGACTACAAATATTAAGGTGAGCCCGTGGTTTCCCTTTTTCCGAACGAAGGTTCCGAAGAGAAAACGGGCTTAATATTGTTTACATATTGCATGCATGCTTTTGAGCAATTTATTTACCATTTGTTCTGTTACTATAGGAACGAAGAGTTAATTAAGCAAGTCGCTCCATACCCTTGTCACCAAATTTGGATGAAGAATGAAAGGAAAAAAATGACTTCACCTGTCAAAGACGGATCAAATTGTAATTATAGTAATAATTGTCGCAAACTTTACTCTTCGTAGCTGTTGTTAGCTCTAACAGCTTCTTATAATTCATCCATTTGATAGTTTTGCTTCAGTAAATGCTTGTTAGTAGTTGAGGTGGACGGTATAGCACGTAGCCAATCAGAGAGCCGCATATCGCCCACGTGACCACCCTCTAGCCAATCAGCGCGCGATGCATCTCATTAACTGTCCACCATATTGGATTTTATGCAAATTTAGGGTTTATGCGGAGTCCATACATGGGCATGAGACCCAAAGACGGGCAACATAGTAGTAAAGCAAAAAGCAGGGTCTACTACTACGAAGAGGGGTCTGACGTCACCGAAAAAACCCGGACATGACGTCATCAAACCGGAAGTCACGCTCCAAATGAATAAAAAACGCATTTTTAATAAAAACAAACTTATTTACAGATGGGAGCGTGGGGGGACTCTGACCGAGTCCCCGTCCCTGGATTTTTTAAAAAACAACAACTATTTACAATTTTTCCCACGGCTCCTCTTCATCTGTGTAGGGGGGCGTGTCGGGCAGGACGACCCCAGACGTGCCGTCGTTCGTGGAGAGCTCGTCGTCCACATCCGGGTCCTCCGTCTGCGTCTCCGTGTCTGACACGAGGATCGTGTCCCCACTCTCACTCTCGATGTCTGAGGGGAGGGTGTCGGCCAGGGCCGGGTCCAGGCTCATCAGGAGGGCGCGGCAATGGGGGCAGGACCAGTGCCGTCGGTTATGGTCGCCACACTGGGCCAAGCAGAACCTCATCAAGCAGAGGACGTGGAGCCACTGTCGGCAACAGAAGGTTCTGGCCGGTTTCCAGGGGTGAACGGGTGGGGTGCCGGTGTCGATGGCGCGCTTGTTGACGGACGCCATGCGGGCCATCAATTGTAGCGTGGGCACGTAGGGCACCGTGTCGTGCAGGCACACCAGACAGGGTTCTTGCTGGGCAGCGGCCATGTTGGTTTGGGAGGGGCGCGAGCGGGGTGCTCTCTTATACAGGCTGGGCAAGGCACGTGACCCGACCCGGGTCGACCAATCAGACCCGCTTTTTTAAAAAACCCCTCTGGAGGGGGGATAGGGGGTATCCCCCCAACAGACCCCTCTCCGCCACGTGGGACACCTCTGGGCTCCCATTGGCCAAGACGAACTCGATAAAAAGGGCGGAGGCCCGAGAGACACCCCCATTCCGAAAACATGGAGAGTTGGTGGGACGTGCTTCCCCCCGAACTGCAAGAGATCATTTTAAATATGTGAGCCCGGTCCGAACACCGTGAAAAGACGCGACTGGTGGTCCGAGAGCTGAACGGCCTCACCGTGTGCCCCTACAAGAGGTTGGCTCTGGTTCCGTACACCAACCCACCCAGCCATGCCGACCCCGGATTGGTCCGTTGTTCCCGCTGCCGGCTGTTCCATGCCGTTGGGAGCCGCTGGCTCTACATGGCACTGCTGCCGCCCCTCCTGGACGTGCCCTATATCGTCCCCGACCCGGACCGTTTCCCACAGTGACCTCAGCCCCACCCTCAGACCTGGACCGTCCCCGGACAAGCCTCGGGGGTCTCTGGAGACCCCCACACCTTACATGCTAGGAAAGGCATGACCACACAGTTATGAAAAAAGAACGTATTTAATACAATTTTTACAAGGGTCAAACAAAAATCAAGGGTGGGCCAAACGCTGCGCCCGCACGAGATTGACAAAACGCATGTCTCTTTTCCGTCCCAGGACCCCGCGCATCCAGTGCACGAAATGATAACATTCCACGCGAGGGCAATGATGGCGGTCGGGATCGTCGTGGTGGCCACAGCTCGCCACGGTGGTCAAGCGCGTCAGGTCGTCGAACTTTGGGCAGTTGTATCGTTCCAAGTCGAAGTAGGGTATGTTCAAACTCTTGAGCAAATCCTTTTCGTAATGACCCCCCTTGAAAGCCACGCGAGGTCGGTCGGACGTCTTGAAACGGGCGTACAAGGTCTTGAGGTCTTCGGGCAACTCGCTCAAGGGGGCCGCGTGTTCGCTCTCGTGGGCGTAGAACGGTAGGCCGTGCACGCGTTCTCGCACGTACCGAGCGGTGCTACGGTCGGCCACGTCTAGGCGACGCCAGAGGAAGGCGTGAGCGTAATGTTTGGACCCGTGATGCTCGCCGGTCCAATCGCACCACCCCAGTTCCCGCGGGACGAACGTGGCCCAACGGTCTTGTTTCTGCACATGCACACTGTACCCGTCGAGGTCGATCACCAAGCACACCTCGTTCAACAGCGTTCGATCCACGACTGACGGACCAAGGTCCGACCGCTTTCTTATGTACATAGTCCACGCGCGCACCCCACGCACGCACTCACTTGCCCTTGTAGTTTCTGTCTGCGGTGCCGGTGCTCCACTCGGGGGATGGTGTGAACGCGTACCGAGGATGCTCCACCACCGGCAACGGCATCTTTTTCCACTGGTCCTCGGGCACCGGAAAGATCGTGTGGAAGATCGGGAGCTCGGGTGGAGGCTGCAGGGGGCGACGCCACCCCGACGGAGCCGGAGCAGGAGCTGGTGGGTCGAACATGGCCACGCGTCGCCACATCACTTGAGGGGTCCACGGACGGTCCACCCACTGGAAGAAGTGGCACCCTCCCTCGGCCGACCGATGGCACGTCAGAAAGCCGCGTCCTCGGTTGGGCGTGTCGCACTGCACCACGGCCACGCAGGCGGGGAAGCCACAGTAGCAGAAGAAGGGGCCTGCTTGGACGTCGGGATGCACGGCCCCTTCCAAAGCTTGGAGCAACGCGGGAGCCTTGTCCAGACCCGCCCACACGGGACACTGCTTGCGCACACATTGCACGTACCGCCAACCTTTGCGCGAGACGTCGTGGTGGAGCGGCAAGGCGTGGAAAGGGCACGTCAGCAGCGGTGGGGGTGGTGCAGAGTCTGCTTCCTTCTCCTCCTGAGGGGCGGGAAAGCCGCCACAGTACGCTTCGTCGGGCGTCGAGCCAGCCGACCCTTCCTCCAGCACTTCCACCTTGTCTTGGGTCTGCACGGTGACCGGAGCCCACGGCATATGTTCCTGGTTGGGCGGTTCCGGGCAAGTGCGGCACAGGACCCACTCTGTCGGCGTGTCGGGTGGCGACGGAACCTTCTCCGGGACCACGGGTGGAGGCGTGGGTAATGGCGGTGGCAACGGGTCCGGTTCGAGCTCAGGGGGAGGGAGGCTGGCGAACAGTTCCTCCAAGGTCTTCGGCTCGGGCGCGTTCAGTGTAGGCTGCTTGGGTTTGGTGGTAGGCACGGGCGCCGGGCGAGTCCTCTTGCACGGGGGTGGGCCGACCGCATCCCGGGCCGTGGTGTCCTTCTCCAAGCGGGTGCTCAACTCCAGATGTTGGCCGCCTTGGGCGCGGCGTTCGGCGGCGGCTTTTTGGCGGGCTTTCTGACGGGCACTGGGCGGTTTCTGACGGCGCGTCAGCGAATCCGTGCGTGCCCCCGACAGGTGGTCCATCTTTTTGGGTGGGGTCTTCTTCTTCTTCTGGGTCTTCTCAGACCACGGGTATTTGGCCGGAGACAGAGTGCCATACTCCCACGAGATCATGTTGCTAAACTGTGTCGAGACCCTCGAATGAGGCCGAGTGAGCGGGGTCCACACTCTTATACCTGCGATCCACGCCCGACAAGCACGACGGGATGACCTCATCGTCGTCCAATGGCAGGGCACCGGGAAATCCCAGAGCACGTGCCCACGCGTGGGACGTCTGGAAAGCTACGGCCGACCCGTAAAACTACGGAGCACGTGCTCCATCCCACACGCGTGCGCGAGAGTTCCCGTCAGGCCGAGCGCGTGTGGCACGCGCCCCTATAAGAGGGAGAGGACGCGATCCCTTGGACAAAGCATGTGGTCATGTCGAAGAGGTCAGAGCCCGTTGTTACGCGTGCGACCGTGGATCCCAATGGCGTGGGAGATGAGCCCACCGACCCAACCGTGGTGCCCGAGCCGGCCCATGGCGGGGGAGACGACGCGCGCGACCCCCTCGCACGCGATCCCGACGGGCTGGGCGACCCGGGAGCAGGCGCCTATAAGAGTCGAGCCTCTGCGCCCTCGCTGGCAGACGTGACGTATCAGACTTACTACCGAGACCTCGATTCGTCCGCTTACCCCACGGAAGAAGACTACCATTTGGAACGGATCCAGCGAGATCTGACGGCGGGTTACACGTTCCAAGAGACGTACTGGCATTGGCTACAAGATTTTGCCGACGCCCTCGGATGCTCGGACTCGTGTCCCCGGTACCAAGAAGACACGTGTCATGCATTCACCCCCCGAGCCCCTCCGGCTGCATCGACATCGCCGTCGCCGATGAAGTCGGGCGACCCCGAAGCCCCCAGTCCCGACGCTTCCACGACCGGATTCAGGGGTTGGAGTGCCCACTGAGTGAGGTGTAAGAGGTGTGCCACGACCACGAACGGGTCCAGTTGCGCGATCAACTCCGGAGTCTTCGTCAGACCATGGAAGAATGGCGAGACGTCACTCATCAACTGCAGACCCAGCTGCGACGACGCGCCGACAAGGAAGCCGAGGAACGCCGGATGTGGATGACGTGGTGCGATCGTTTGTTGGATCGCGTCTTGTGCGACGACTGCAAAGAAGAGAAAGACCTGGCCTACTTTGACGAACTCGACAGTACGTACGCGAGGGCTCGCGCATGGACGCCCGCCCAGTGTCCGGAATGTAAACCGTACAGACACTGTTTTTACTGTCCCGAGGTCATCGACGCGTGGTACGTGGAACCCGTGGAACCCGTGAACTTTTGTTTTGTAAATAATAAAAGACGTTGTGTAAGATTTGAATCAATAAAAGCAGAGAACGTCCAACGTGTGGGTTCATTTGTGAGAGAGATGTGGGGTGAGACGGGACGACGCTGGGTGCACTGGCACTTGACGCATTGGCTGTGCACCAGTCTGATCGACTCGGCGGGGGTGCCGTGTCGATGGCTTGACCTGGAGGACGACGAGTCGGACCTCGAGTCCCCCATGACCGTCTTCGAGGTCTTGCTCGAGCACCCGCTGTTTCATTGGGGGCACTACGCCGCCTTCGTGACGTGGTTGGTGCGTCGGAACTCGGACCCCGAGCCTTGGTTCCACCTCGTCCATAAAACGTATCCCGACCGCGTGCCGAGCGTGGGTCGATTGCTCTGGATTCGTGTACGATGGTGGCTCTGTCTGCCCCCAGCCCGAAGAAGAAGAAGACGTCTCAGAAGCGACATGCCCCCGCCTCACGAAAAAGACCCTCTTCCCAGCACGTGAGGGCTCGGTATGCGGATCCGTCGACGCCGGGTGCCTTGGGCGGGGTCCAACGGTTCGCCGACGCCCAAGGTCTGTCGCTCCGTGACGCCCGAGCGGCCTTGGAAGGCGATCTGGCCTACACGTTGCACAAACCCCAACGCCGTCGATTTCCCACCGTGCCGGTGCTGGTGTTCAACGTGGACGAACAGTGGGTGGCGGATCTGGTGGAAGTGCAACGGTTGGCCCGTCACAACCACGGCATCCGTTACTTGTTGACGGTGGTGGACGTCTTGTCCAAGTACGCGTGGGTCCGACCGCTCAAGACCAAGACGGGGGCCGTGTTGGTCCGAGCCTTCGGCTCCATCTTGAAAGAAGACGACCGACGTCCCCAAACGTTGCAGACGGACAAGGGCAAAGAATTTTACAACCGCCCGTTTCAGACTCTGTTGAAACAGAAGGGCATTCATCATTTTTCCACGCACGGGGATGCCAAAGCGGCGGTGGTGGAACGGTTCAATCGCACGTTGAAAGGGCGCATGTACCGCTATTTCACGGCCGCCAACATGTTGCGGTTCGATGACGTGCTGCGCGCGTTGGTGAAAGGTTACAACACCAGCCGTCATCGGAGCATCGAGCGAGCGCCTCGCGACGTGACCCCGAAAAACGAGAGGGAGGTGTGGCACGCGTTGTACGGTCGGAGACTGCAGAAGAAGAAAGGCAAGCACCCCCGCTGGAAGGTGGGCGATCGCCTGCGGTTGGGCAAACACCATCGCCCATTCAAGAAAGGGTACTTGCCCGGGTGGACCGAAGAAGTGTTCGTGGTGCGCGCCGTGCGCCCGGGACCCGTGCCCACGTACAAGGTGGAAGAGATGGACGGCACGCCGTTGGAAGGCACGTTTTACGAGCAGGAGTTGCAGAAAGTGACGGTGGGCGACGACGCACTGTTCCGCATCGAGAAAGTACTTAAATGCAGCGGAGAGAAGGTCTTGGTGCGTTGGAAAGGGTGGCCGAGCAAGTACGACAGTTGGGTGGCCAAGAAGGACGTGCAGACCTTGGGATAAGCGACGAAGGTTTTTTCGTGACGTTGCCCAGCGACGCCAGCCGCGCCGAATTCACCGACAACACGGCGGCCTGGTACAAAGTCCGGTTGCCGTACCCGTTGCGTCTGAAAGGCCGCGGGTGGCAAGTGGGGTTGAGCAGCCTGTCCTTGCCGGACGCCCGCGTCGATCTGTACGACTTGGTGGGCCCGGACGAGTACCTGACCTACAGCAAATGGTACATGAAGGTCAAGGGTCTGGGAACGACGACCGAAATATACGGAGAAAGACAAGTCCAGATGGCCGACGTCGCGACCTTGGAATCGGTGGTGGACGGTGAATCGTTCGTGAAAGCCATGATCGACGTGATCGAATGCCATCGAATGGCATCGATGCTCACGTACAAAGTGGGGCACGACCTGAAAGAGGCCAACGGCAAACGCTTGTACGTGCCGTTTCGGTGGGAACAACGGGGGGCCGACCGCGATCTGATCGTGGACACTACGAACGTACGCATCGGCAGAAACCAGACTCCCGTCTTCATCCTCAGTGTCAAGATGGCTCTCAAGATGGGGTGGTTGCTCGAGCCCCCCGCCGGGAAGTACACTTTGGGTCCCAACCTGTGCATGGAGTTTCCGAACGACCAGGTACCGGCCTTGACGGGCCAACGAGCGGACCTCTTTGGCACGAAGAGCGATGAGGGTGTCTTTTGGACAGTGCGGAACAATCCGTCCGGTTTCCACTATCTGTCATTGAGCATGAACTGCCAATGGCGGTTCCAGAACCTGAACAAGGCGTTTCGCACGGTGGTGGGTGACCCGACGCGGACCTTGCACGTCTACTGCAATGCCGGGGGTAGCAGCATCGTGGGACGGCAAGTGACGGACCTGTAGCGCGAAGTCCAGTACCGACGCCGAGGACGAGGCACGGTGTACTTCGAACCGTTGCACGTGCAGTACCATCCCGTGCGCAACGACGTCATGGAAGTGCTGGAAACGCAAGTGGCCGAGACGGACGGCACGTTGGTCCGGTTCGGGCAAGGCCGCACCCCGTTGACCTTGCACTTCCGACGGGACGTATAAAGCGCTTCGGGGACGCACCGAGCGTCGACCATGGACGCCTTTTACGTGACCTTGCCCAGCGACGGCGACGACGCCGGATTCCCCGACAACACTCCCGTGGCCTTCCGCACCCGCATGAGGCCACCCCTGTGGTTACGAGGTGGACGCTGGGTGGTGAGGGTGGTCCGTCTGAGCGTGCCGGACGACGATGCCGACGACGACGACGACGAGGACGAGAGTTGGCAAGACGCCTTGTTGCGCGTGTACCCGCGCGGCGCGTTGCTGGCGTACTTCTTTTCGTTCGAAGAAGACGACCAACGCATCGATCGCCCGGGCATCCGGGCCGAGACGCACATCGAGGATGTGGCCGGCCGTTGCCACGACGGGGCATCGTTCGTGAAAGCGGTGGTGGACAATCTACGACGCAAGTACTGGAATAAGGTGCAAGTGGGGTGGAACTGGAAGGAAGGCGGCACCACCTTTGTGCCCGAGTTTCGTTGGCCCGAGCCGGACACGTTGGTGATCGACAACACCCGGGTGGTGTGCGACGGGGACATTGGGCTGGGCGTGCGTCAAGATCTGATGCGACGGATGGGCGGCACGGACGCCCAGGGTGACGTGCCCGGGCCCCGCTTGACCGTGCGGCCGACCGTCAATCCCGTAACCCTGGAGAAAGATTGGGCCGGGCAAACCATGCCGGCCTGGGAGCTCGTCAGCAACAGCGTGATCTTGTATCAACAATACTCGTGGGAACTGAGCGGATTGAACGACGGGTGGTTCGAGACGCTCTTCGAACGTCGCCGACGGCCCCGTCGGACGTCCCGGCAGACGTGGTACGTGCACAGCAACGTGGGTCAGAGTCGTTGCGTGGGGACGCGGTCGACCGACGTCTTGTGCGACGTGGACGGGCAGAGCACGGGGCGAGGCCGGACGCTCTTCGAACCCCGCCACGTGCAGTACGTGCCGGTGCGTCAACTCTTCTTCGACGTGGTGGACGTGCACCTGACCGACGGCGACGGGCGGCCGGCGGCCGTGGGACGGGGCATGACGGTCGTCACCTTGCACTTCAAACGGAGCGACCTATAAAAAAGAGAGAGAAAGCGGAGCCGAGCATGAAACCATGCGAGGAGGCAGTCTGACGCGGTACACGCCCGATCACACCGGACGCGGTCTGGGGGGCATCTTGTTGTCGGGGGTCAAGACGTTGTTGAAATCAGGGTTGGACGCATTGGGCGGCCCCCGTGGCGTGGTCCGATTGGCCACCCGAACGCTTAAAAGACAAGCCCAACAGGCCGTGAAACGGAAAGCGCAGAGCGTGGTGGGTCAAACCAAGAAAGCCGTGAAATGAAAAGCAGGGACTGGCGAGTCGAGCGAAGAAAGCCGTGAAACGACGACGCGTGGCGGATCTGTTCGGTTGAATGACGATGCGACCCGTGCGATCTCGACCGCGAACGCGAGTGGGCGAACGCGGTCTGTCGAGGCAGCGTGGGGGACTCCTCGGCATCTCACCCATCTTGCCGGCCCTCAAACTGGCAGGTCAACTTCACCGGAAAATCACCCGACAGCGTGGGGGACGCCTTTGGAGCGGAGCCCCCGTCGACCCGGCCTTCGAGCTGGCCGCCTGACTGCATAAAAGAAGCACGCGCCGCCCACGTCGAGCCATTCCTCAACGAGGCGGCGGGGTGAGACGCCGAAGACGACGACGACAATGACGGCCGTCCCTCTGCACGGGGCGTCAAAGTCCGCCTATGCCAACGAGTTTCAATTGTTTGAGGTGCCGAGCACGGACACGTCGACGGTGGTGTACCGCATGGTGGAACTGTCGCCGGTGACCACGGGCATCAATCCAGTGGAATTCGTGATGGCCGCCTTGCCCGAGTACGTGGACCTGAGCCCCGCCTGACGCGTAGACAGTTTCGACGGGAAATGACCTACGGGGTGCTGGACACGCTCCATGCCATGGAGCCCGACGACCTGGATCGGGAAGCCTTGGAGGAGATTTTGACCTTGCTGTGTGCGGGACGCCCTTACGACGCCTTTGTGCAGGGGCTCGGGGAAACCGCCGTGGAAGAACTCGTCATGACCTTGGAGAACCGTGCCTATAAAGCTTTGGGGCATGCGGCCCCGCATCATTACGGCTATTGTATCCGCGACGCCACCAGGTGCCGGTGCTGACATGTTGCGGTCGCCCAGCAGTGTCTTCGTGGTGGGTCCGTCGGGGTGCAGCAAGACGGTGTTCGTAATGCGTCTGTTGGCCCAGGCGGCCGAGCATTTCGCCGTACCCCCTCGGGCCGTGCATTATTGTTACGGGGCCTGGCAAGACGGGTTCCGAGCCTTGAAAGCGTCAGGGCGTGCAGCTGCACGAGGGGGTGCCGGATCCGTCCGACTTGACGGCCTGGTTTCCCTCCGGGTCGCACGGCGTGTTGGTGTTGGACGACCTGATGGCCGAAGGAGGCAACGACAAGCGCGTGTTGGATCTCTTCACCAAAGACTCGCACCATCGCAGCATCACAGTTGTGTACCTGTGCCAAGACATGTTTCCCCCCCGGCAAGTACGCCAAGACCATTTCGCACAACGCACATTACGTGGTGGCGTTCAAGCACCCGCGGGATCGCTTGGGCGTACGGAATCTGTTGATGCAAGCGTTTCCCACGCATTGGCGGGACGTGATGGCCGTCTACGAACACGAGACGCAATGCCCTTACGGCTACCTCCTCTTGGATTTGCATCCGGCGTCCGACGACCAGTACCGCGTCTTTGCAAACGTATTAAAGGACGAAGGGTGGACGCGGACGTTCACTCGCAAGACGACTTAGAGACACCATGGCCACATGGTATCCCATGGGCGTGGGTGCCGCCACCGGGCACGCGGTCCACGCCACCGAACGTGATCGAGCGGCCACCGAACAACGTCTGGCCACCCCTCGACCCGACGTGGATCTGGCCTACGCCTCGCTCCGTCAACCCACCACGTTGGACGAATTGTTCGCGTCCGTGTCGACACCGTCCCCTCTGACGTTGGGCACCCCGCGGGTCGTGGCCGGGGGCACGCCGTCGCCTCGCCAGACAGCTGCCACCACAGTGGGTGTGGGGTCCGGCTCCTCGGACACGCAAGCCGCCCGGATCATGCGCATCAATGCTCGGTCGTCCGTGGGGCACAAACGACCTCGAGCCCGACCCCTGCCCGCCCGCGGCGGGGGCGGCAACGGGGGTGGCGACGACGACGACGACGACGATCGCCCGGGACGGCGTTTGAACCAAGAAGAATTGCGGCGGCAATTGGATCTGTTGGCCGAAGATCAACGGCAACGGACACGAGGCCGGACCATCGCCGGGGTGACGCACACCAACACCATCACCACCGTCTATAAAGACAGCAGACCGCCGGTGGTGCGACGGACCTCGTCGCGCCTGTCGACGCCCAACCCCTAAGACGATGAAGACGCCCGTGTCGCTGTTGACGTCGACGCCGACCCCTTTGGAAGGTTGGACGCCTGACGCCTTGCAACGACTGGATTCATTGTTCGCCTTCTACCACCAGCAATGGTGGTGTCATCGGCGCACCTTCACGCACGTGCGACGGGTGCACGCCGCGTGGAACGGGTTGGCCCTCTTGATCGTGGCGGCCGGGTTGATCGTCAGGCCCGTGTTGGACGACAGTCTGTTGGTGGCGTGTTTGGCGGCCTTGGGCACGGCAGTCAAAGGGTGGACGGAGTTCAAGAAATTCGCTTTCAAAGTGGACATGGCCCGTTGGGCATACACCACCTACGCCAAGACGTTGATCGAATTGCGCACGACCGTGTGCGGCGTGCCGTCGGACGCCGTAGCCCCTTTTCTGATCAAGATGCAGACGTTGGACGACGTGGTGACGGAAGTGACCCCGCCGTTGACGGACCAGTGCCTGGCCACCTACGCGGCCCGCTTCGAGTACGTGCCGATGCACGGGGACTGTTACGTGGACGGGTGTGCCCGACCTCTGGTGCCCATCGAACGTATAAAAGCCACCACCCCCGCCAGCTCGCCGTGAACCATGCCCAAGACACGAGGTCGCCGACGCAAGACGACGACAAGCCGTCGTCGACCTCGTCGTCAGACCGGAGGACTCTTCCCCTTGCTGGCCATGTTGCCGGCCGCCCTCGTGGCCGGCAAAGCGGCGGCCTTGGGCGGGGTGGCCGGTGCGGCCGGGTACGGGGTCAAGAAAGGATTGGAAGCGGCCACGCGCCGACAACGTTGATTCCATAAAAAGGGAAGAGGCGACCCTGTGACACGCGGACGAGATGCCACGACGATGCCGTCACACCGTCAATGCCATGAAACGGATGGCCCGCACTGCGACACGGACCCCTCTCCGTCGATGCAAGACGACCCGCCGCCGCCGTCAGGCGGCGGCGGGTCGTCTTGCCGGCAGCAAAGCCCTTGCTGGCTTTGCTGCCGGCGGCCGTCGCCGCCGCCAAGGCGGCCGCCTTGGGTGGGGTGAGTGCCGCGGCGGGCTACGGGGTCAAGAAAGGGCTCCAAGCGGCCACGCGGAAACGCTACGATGCCCGAGCGGCGGAAAAAGTGGCCCGGGCCCGAAAGAAACGCGGCATGATTCGCCATCCCGACGGGTCCACGTACGCGTGGCGACGTTCATAAAAGAGAGGGACCCTCGGTGGGGTTGCGACGACGACGATGCAACGGTTGCGACGTCAACGGCCGTTTTTGCAAGCCCTGTTGCAAGAAGCGCGGGGGCCGGGTGCCCGGCGCAATCTGTTGCAGCACGCCAACGCCGATCAGATCAACGCCGTCAGCGAATTGGTGTTGAACCTGTTGAAGAAACGCATCCCCGTGGCGCCGCCGCTGATGGCCCTGCTCCGCAAGCATAAAAAGGTGTTGCGCGAAGTGGGTCGATGCAAGAATTCCTTGAAACGTCGACGAGCTTGGCCCCTGTCACAGAAAGGCGCCGGACTATGGACGAGTCTCCACGACACGTGCCAATGTGTGCTACCCTTCGGGCCCTGATGCAACTCTTGCAAGACGCCAACGCCGAGAACACACCCGGTTGTGGCACGAGATGCGCCAGTGGCAACGGGATTACGCGGAGGTGCTGGAAGGGTATAATAAGGTGTTGCGCGACAAGATGCAGCTGGAGAAACGCCTCTACTGCGACCCATGCCGTAGTGTGTTGGAGGTAGACGGGCAAGTGGCATCGGCGACGCGTGCACGCGTCGCGTGCCGTGAGAAGCATGGAAGAGATGATCGTCATTCCCAAGCACGAAGTGCCCGAGTTAGTGCAGTATTACAAGGGCGCGGTGGGCGAGAATCCATCCTTGACGCGCGCCGGTCGATTGGGGGCCAAGAAACAACGGTTGCTGTCCGACGCGTCGTTGTCGGCCTCCGAAGCCGTGCAACGCGTCAAACCTGTCTCCAGTGCCTTACGACGCACCACCAAACGGTTGCGGCAATTCACGGCGCCGTTGCCGCCCGCCGGTGCCGAAGGGGATGCGGGGGATGCGGACGCCGATCTGACCACCTCGGCGTTGGAGAAATGGATGCAGCGCATGGTCCGGGCCGCCGAAACCCCTCGAGGGCGCGCGGTGGCGGCCGAGGCGCAAGGTGCAGTCGTGGGGACCCCCGGCCTGACGCGCGGCGTGGCGGTGGTCAAGAAAGAAGGTGCCAAGACGGCACCGGGCGGACGCCCTCGGCACATGAAAGAAGGGATCCTGGAAGAAATGCAAGCCACCGGGTTCAAACCCAAGCGACGGAGCCGCCCGAGCGCCGACGAACTGCTCCAAGAGGCTCGGGACACGCGCGAGCGGATCGAGGAGGATATAAAAACCCGGAAGACGCCGCCCGAAGTCCGACGATTACGACCTCTGCCCGGGTGCGAAGCGTGGGCCGAAGGCAAAAAGACGCGTCGCAAACTCGATGGCACCGACTACTAGAGCGCAGGCCCGACGACGACGGGCGAAAGCCCCCAAGAAAAAGAGGCAACAGTGCAGGTGGGGCTTGGACGTGCAGAAATGGCTGGGGAAGACCGGTTTGGAATTTCATTGGCCGGGGTACCAGTACATGGGGCCCGGCACGCATCTCACCAAACGTTTGAAACGCAGGGATCCGGGCATCAACCGGTTGGACAAGATCGCCAAAGTGCACGACATCGATTACGCGAACGCCAAGACGTTGCAAGACAAGCATGCGGCCGATCGCAAGATGATCCGGGCCATCACCGCCCTCCCGGGGAAAAAGACGTGGACGGAAGCCATCGTCAAGAAAATCATGCAAGCCAAGACCCGTTTGAAATTGTAATTTTTTTCTAAATAAACCATAAACGTTCGAGTTCGTCCAGGACGTCGGGGGTGACGTGCACGGACGTGGCCACGTCCCCCGCATCCCACGATTGTAACAAGGTCTGATCGGCTTCGGCCACCCGTTCTAATAAAGTTGGTGAAGGTCTCACCCCGTCTTGCCGTCTCAATTGCGCGTCGAACCGATTTAATTGTCGCGTCTTGTCCGGGGACTGCACGGTCTGCAGGGCGCGGTCCACGCGTTCGGTCCACATCCAGGTGGTGCGGGTCCGGGCGTCGGCGCGGGCTTTGTGCCACCGGATGCGCGCAAGGACTCGCTGGGCGGGATCTTCCTCTGCCTCGGACTCCTCCGATTCGGACGACTCGGACGCCACGTAGTGAGGGTCGCGCACGTCGTCCTCCTCGGAGTCGGACGACTTGGCATACGCTGGAGGGGTCCTCGGGGTCTTCCGGGGCGACGTGCGACGTTCCGGCGTCCGACAAGCCTCGTCCAGGGCGGCGGCCATGGCCTCCAGGTCCGAGTCCTCCTCGACGACGGGCGGGTCTCTTAGCAACGCCCGAGCATGCAGGGTGGGTAGATGGCGCTCCCACTCTTGCAATCGGGCCGTGCAGGCCGGGGTCCACGGGCTGGCAAACCCCCCGCAACGTAGGCACAGGTCGCAGGCCTCGCAGTCGACGGGTGGGGCGTCGGTGACCGTCTCGAGGGCGTGGCGGGCACGGAGCCAGTTTCGTTGGTAGGCTAGATGGGCGGCCCGGCGTGTGGGGTCGGCATCCCGGCGACGGCAGTAAGCCCGATAACTTTCTCGGACGCGGTCTCGATGGCGGTCGCGGTACGCTCGGGCGCTTTCTCGGCTGTGGGTCAGGTACACAGCCCAACGGTCCAGATCCTCTCGGAGGCGTCGACGGTAGACCCGAGTCTGTTGTCGCTTTTGTTCTCGTCGACGGGCCAGACGGGCGGGATTGGGTGGAGGGCGGCGAGGGGTCCGTCGAATGCGGTCACCTCGAGGAAGGATGCTCCAGGCCAGGAACAGGGTTCGGCGCTCGACGGGGTCAACCCGGGGCAGGAGTCGACGCAGGGGTGGCATCAAAACGGGCGTGGGTGGCGGGGATGGTGGCGGTGGTGGCGGTGGTGGTGGAGGTGGTCGACGGGCCAACAACTGTTCTTTCTTCCATTCGGCCAGGGGACAGGTTTCCAGCACTACCTGGCACGGGGTGGTACGACGTCGACGAAGACGGGCCCGGGTTTTCTGGGCCCGTACGGCGTCGGGATGGGTCTGGCGCCAGCGCCGGACCGAAGCCACATGCTGGGTCTTGTGTTGTTGCCTGTACCGGGCCTTCTGCGCGTGCACGGCCTCGGGGTGAGCGGCTTTCCAGGCTTTCACGCGCGCGCGTTTGGGCGGGATCCCGGTACGGCATGACGACTCACAATGGTGTCCGCCCATGCGGTCACCCTTTAACACACCCCCCTTCCACCAATCGGAACCGTCGTTGGGTTCACGTGACCTAGAGGGGTCTGTTGGGGGAAACCTGCCTATCCCCCCTCAGGAGGGCTTTTTTAAAAAAGAGGGTCTGATTGGTTGACCCGGGTCGGATCACGTGCCTTGCCCAACCTCTATAAAGCTGGAGCTCCTCGCGAGTCGGAGTCATTCTCTGCTCACTCGTCCACCTGGTGAGCCTCCAGCATGTCTGAGCCCGGACCCAGTGGACTCACTCTCCAAGAGCAACGGGCTCTCTTACGGGAGCAGCGCGAGACCTTCGCGTGCGACCATGCTCCAGTCTCTTTCTTCCCAGAGGACGACCCGGAAGGCGATGCCCTGTGCAATGCAGCCCTGGACGCCTGGGAACAGCCACAGCAGCAGCGTGGGGGTGGAGCCAACCAACCCCTCGAGTTCGACCTCGTGCCCGGAGAAGATCGACGCGTGCGACGTTTTGGGCTCCATCGTCGCGCCTTCCGTGCCCGACTCCGACAACAGGCCCCACTCGGGGAAGGGGACGACGTGAGTGGGGCCATCGAGGGAGCCTTGACCCGTGTCATCGACCGTCAGCTGGCCTCCGACGCCGAGACCCTCGACGATGAGGACTACTTGCTGATCAATTTTCAGTCGGATCGGTTCGATCGAGCCTACCAATCGGCCCGACTGACCGTTGTCGAGTGGCGACGCGGGGATTTGCGCGCACGGGGTCTCATGCAGGATCTGGCTCGGCGTCTCAATTCGAACGAGAATTTCCGCATGAACGACTCGTTCCAGCTGCAGGTCACCCTGGCCCGGGATCCCGGTCGCGGAGGGAGGAAAAAAGGACTGAGTTGGGGGAGCGTGTCGGCCCGACAGTTTCTGCGCCTGAAACGTTGCATGGTGCCCGTCGACAACACGGACGAACTCTGCTGCGCCCGGGCTCTGGTCAGCATGCGCGCCCACGCTGACGAGCAGGCGGGCCGGCAACCCGAGGATACCTACGCTTCACTCCGTCAAGGACGTCCCTGCAAAACCCAATTGGCGCGAGCCTTGCACGCCGAGGCCCGGGTGCCCGAAGGTCCTTGCGGTTTGGGGAGTTGGACTTGTTCCAGATCGCGCTGGCCGACTACCAGATCAAGGTCGTCGACGCATCGCGCGGGTGTGCCGTCACCTTTGCGGGACCGGCCTGCACGGGACGCCCCATCCTGCGTCTGGTCAAGATCGGCGCCCACTACCACGGTTGCACCAGCTACGCGGCCTTCTTTAACAAGGGCTATTACTGCGACGCGTGCGACCGGGCCTTCAACCAGGAAGATTACGCGCATCACCCGTGCCAGGGTAAGAAATGCTCCGCTTGCCACCAGGAGAACTGTGCCGAGTACCTGGCGGCTCGCCAGACCCGTGCTCCACCCACCGTCACGTGCCGCGAATGCCACCGGCGTTTCTACGGTCCCACGTGCGCCGACCAGCAGGTGCGGTTCCAGACCCGGAGTGGACGCCCGGCTCGTCGCGAGGAAGGCAACCGCGTCTGCGATATCCTGGCGCGTTGCCTGATCTGCTGCAAGGAACTGCCCGGACCCGAGCGACACAAACATCGATGCGGCCACGGACCCTGCCCCACCTGTGAGAAACGCGTCGACTTGCGGACTCACCGCTGCTACATGCAAAAGGTGGTGGAAGAGAAACCCAAACGCCGTCGACGCCGCCGAGGGGCGGCCGCCGGGCTGCAGACCTTGCGGGCCAACGCCTCGGACGACGACGGGAGCAGCGACGACGACGAGGCCGCCGGTGGCCAACGCCCACCCCCTCTGCTGGTCTATGCGGACTTTGAGGCCATGCAAGAGGGGGGTTTGCACACGCCGAACTTGATCTGCTGGGAGCGGGAGGACAGCGACCATCAGTACATCGAGTACGGAGCCGACTGCTGCGAAGCGTACTTGGACTGGGCCACGCACGTCGCCGAGCACGAGAGCCGACAAGTCATCACCGTCTTTCACAATTTCAAAGGCTACGATGGCATGTTCGTGCTTCGTCAGCTGTACGACGACGGGTACAAGGTCACGCATCAGATCTGCATCGGCTCCAAGGTCTTGAGCCTCCGGACCGGTGACCTCAAGTTCGTGGATAGTTGCTGTTTCATCCCGCAACCTCCGCACAAGTTTCCCGCCACGTTTGGCCTCGCCGAACTGAAAAAGGGGTTCTTTCCCCATTTTTTCAACACCGCCGAGAACCAAGCGTACAACGAGGATGAAATGCCGGCCCGGGACTATTACGATCCGGACGGCATGATGGAAGACAAGCATCGGGAATTTCTGGCCTGGTATGCAGACCGCGTGGACGAGCGGTACCATTTCAACTTCCGGCAGGAACTCGAGGCGTACTGCAAGTCGGACGTGCGTCTCCTGAAGGAAGGGTGCCGTCGGTTCCAGCAGGAGTTCGAGGCCGAGGCGGGGTTCAACCCCTTCCTCAAATGCATCACCATCGCCTCCTCCTGCATGCGGTACTTCCAGAAGAAGTGGCTGCCACCCGACACCATCGCCGTCGAACCCCCACTGGGCTGGCACGGGGCCCGTAACCGGCAGAGCGTCGAAGCCTTGCAGTGGCTCCACTGGTCCGAGCAAGAGGCGCGTCACGTCACCCACGAGAGCATGACGGACGAGGAGTGGCAGGCCCACGACCTCCTGCAGTTGGAGGATCCCGACTACGAGATCCCCGGCCTGCCCGTGGCCAACCGCATCGCCCACGTCGGCAACTGCAGCGAGCAACGCCTTCGGCTCGACGGTCGCGTCTTCGACGTCGACGGCTACGATCCCGTCACGCACACGGCCTACAAGTACCACGGGTGCTACTTCCACGGCTGCCCGCGGTGCCACCGGGGCAACATGAGCCACAAGAGCCACGTCCATCCCGATCGCACCCTCCGCGAACTCTACGAGACCACGGTCGCCAAGGAGACGGCCCTGTGCAACGGAGGGGTCCGTCTGGTCACCATGTGGGGTTGCGATTGGACCCATCTCAAGGCCCAGCGTGAGGACATCCGGACCTGTCTGGCCCAGCATCCCATCGTGCTGCCCCTGGATCCCCGAGACGCTTTCTTCAGCGGCCGTACCAACGCCGCCGTGTTGTATGCCACCGTCGACCCCGAGAAAGGCGAGCAGATCCGGTACGTGGACGTCACTTCCCTCTACCCGTGGGTCAACAAGTACTGCGAGTACCCCGTCGGGCACCCGGAGATCAAGACCCATGTGGAAGGCACCGACCTGTCCCCGTACTTCGGGCTGGCCAAAGTGGACGTGATCCCGCCGCCGTTGCTGCACCATCCCGTGTTGCCCTTACGGAGTGGCGGCAAACTCACGTTCCCTCTGTGCCGTACCTGCGTGGCCGCCGAGCAAGCCAAGCCCCACCTGCTGGACCGGACGTGGCGTTGCCTGCACACCCCCGAGCAGCGGAGACTGACCGGTACGTGGTGCACCCCGGAGCTGGCCAAAGCCGTGGAGTTGGGGTACGAGATCGTCCGGATCCACGAGGTCTGGCATTTCCCGCGCCGCCAGACGGGGCTCTTTGCCGGGTACGTCAACACCTGGCTCAAACACAAGACGGAAGCCAGCGGATGGCCCCCAGGCCCGGCTCGAGACCCCCAGCATCCCGAGTGCCAAGCCGCCCACGGCCGGTTCGTGGCCAACTACTCGGTGCGCGAAGGCATCCAGTTGAATCCCGCCCAGATCGTCAAGAACCCAGGTCGCAAAGCCACCACCAAACTCATGCTCAATTCCTTCTGGGGCAAGTTTGGTGAACGGCTCAACAAGTGCCAAGTGGAGCAAGTCACCTCCCCGGCCCGGTTCTACGACCTGTTGCGAGACGAGTCTCGCGTCATCCACGCTGTGCGGGTCGTCAACGAGGAGATGTTGGACGTCACGTACAACTACGTTGACGAAGCGGCCGCCAAGAGCAACCGGACCAACGTCTTCGTCGCCGCCTTCACCACCTGTCACGCCCGCCTCAAGCTCTACAGTTACCTGGAGCACGTGGGAGCCAACGCCTTGTACTTCGACACGGACTCGGTCATTTACAAATGGTGGCCCGGCCAACCGGAGATCGAGCTCGGCGAGTTCCTCGGCGAAATGACCGACGAGCTGGAAGATCCCGACGATCACATCTGCGAGTTCGTGTCGGCAGGCCCTAAGAACTATGGGTACGAGATGCACAAGGACAAGCACTGCTGCAAGTCCAAGGGGTTCACCCTCAATTTCCGCGGCAGCCAGCAGCTCAACTACCGAGTCCTGAAAGCCAACGTGTTGCAGGAGCTGCGAGACCCCTTGGACCGGCCACGCCAGATCCCGGTCTTCGACCCGCATTTCATCACGCGAGATGCCGACCGCCAGCTGGAAACCGTGACCCAAATCAAACGGTACCAGTTGGTCTTTGACAAGCGGGCCGTCGACCCCAACACGGCCATCTCGTACCCGTACGGTTACCTGGCGACCCACGAGGCGACCCAGACGCGGTGGGCGGACCTGCAAGCACGACGCCTGGTGGCTCAGCAGGAGGAGGCACAGCTGCGCCAGGTGGCCCAGCAGGAGGAGGCCCGACGACACGAGGTGGCTCAGCAGGAGGAGGCACGACGGCAGCAGGAGGCTGAGCTGGAGGAATCCCGACGGCAGCAGGAGGCGGAGCGACGACGCCAGGCGGCTGAGTTGGAGGAAACCCGACGGCAGCAGGAGGCCAAGCGTTTGCGGCGACAACGCAAGAGCGAGGCCCTGGAACGACGGCGGGCCCAGGAGCGGGCACGGTGGCATCGGCGGAAGGCCTGGGCGGAGGAGGAAGCGACCGCAGCTAAACGGCCACGAACTCTGTAAATAGGTTAAGGGGACTGGGTCGGCATCTTCGGCGTCGCGTGGGACGGTCCCCTGCTCGGCTGAGCACTGTCGGCTCGACGTCGTAGACGACCACCAGTCCCTTCCATTGTGTTTTTTTTTCCTACGAGAAATGGAAGTCAAGACGTGAAGTCTTGAGGGACGAGGGTTCACTCGGAGCCCTCCCACGTTCCCGCTTGTTCACTAGGTTTTGCTTTCGATTAAAAATTCGTTTATTAATCGTTCAAAAATGCGTTTGTCTTTCTTTAGAGCGTGACTTCCGGTTTGATGACGTCATGTCCGGGTTTTTTCGGTGACGTCAGACCCCTCTTCGTAGTAGTAGACCCTGCTTTTTGCCTTTACTACTATGTTGCCCTTCTTTGGGTCTCATGCCCATATATGGACTCCGCATAAACCCTAAATTGGCATAAAATCCAATATGGTGGACAGTTAATGAGATGCATCGCGCGCTGATTGGCTAGAGGGTGGTCACGTGGGCGATATGCGGCTCTCTGATTGGCTACGTGCTATACCGTCCACCTCAACTACTCTTGTTCTAACTGATTCACTAAGCAAAGTAATAACCTACAGCAAAAACAGTTAATCAGTCGTTTGCCTCACAATTGACGGTTAAAAAAGACTTTTTTTGAGTTTTGTACGAGTGTTCGAGTGTTTGTCAGGTTAGTGATAGCTTTCCTATATCTTTTATATTCTGACCTCCTCCTAGGGGGGGAGGGGGGTCTTGCTCCCTTGTTCCCTTTAAAAATTTGCTTGTGTTGCCTTGTTCCCGAAATTAATTCCCAACATTTCCCCTGCTTTTTGATCCCTAAAATGGTTTGTTCCCTTGTTCCCCGAGATATTTTGTCTTTGTTCCCCTGTTCCCCAGTTTAAATTAGTCATGTTCTCTCGTTCCCCAACCCTCTCGTAGGGGCTCTATTCTGTATATGTCAATAGGCATCCTTTTTTTTGGTTAGAAAAGCAAAATAGGAGGGGTGTTGATTGACCTGTCGCAGTATCCACAGAAAGCAAGTGCCATTTACAGATACAGGTCGACCAGTCAGTTACCCATGCTCTACCAATAGCGGCCCTGCACAAGAGACAAATTTAGAAAGCTTGTGATAGGCGAGCCTGTGGCGTCAATATGTTAGGCATTTTAACCGCGCGACGTTTCTTGCCGGGCTCAAACGACTTTGGGACGACTGATTGCTAGACCGAGCCCAGAACGTTGGATTTTACGAACACCTATTCGCGTGCGGACTGAAAGATAGAAACGTTTTTTCGGTCTTCAAACTCATATCTACACGAGCGTTTATCGAGTCACTTCCGAAATGAAGACGATTCTGCAGGCGTCGATAATTTTGCCCTTGCAGTTTTATCTTTGCGTTACAATGGCCCAAGTTATGGAGATCTCAAGACTAAGAAGTGGTATCGACACGTTTAATCTCCCTTCTTTCATGTGCGTTGATTCTCGTTACGGTTGTAGCTCATTTAATGCCTTGCGTGGGATCCCTACGTGTACTTGTAAGTGCCCTCCAGCAAGAACAACTTTCACATTTTCTAGCAACCAATGGATGTGCATGGCCAACCAGCAGGTTCGAGATCACATGAAGCAGGGTAAGCTTTCCGTCAAGGGTGTTGTAGGCCTGTATTTAAGCCATTTTATATCTTATATGTAACTTCTGCCGTTTTTAATTAGTTGCAATTTCTAGTTCTTCTTGGGATCAAATGGTAGATCAGGATTGGAAGCAAAAGGTATGGTATAAGAATTGGCGCTAAGGCCCTAAATTCAGCTGTTTCCAATTGCCACTTGTTTTTCCTTCTGAGGGATCAAGGTTTATTCCGATCGATAGACCTTAGCTTTGAGAGAAAAATAGTTTTATTAAAGACACTTGTAATCTTGAAAACAATATCGGATATGGTCAATTAAATTAATTGTCACCGGTCTCATGAACAAAGTTGGCGAAAACTGCGGTATATTTATTTACCCACAAAGCAACATTATCGAGGTTAAAAAAACCGTTTCAGCAAAGCAAATCAGAAGAGGAACTTTCGTGCAGGAATTTGTGATTCTTTTTTTCCACTAATGAAACACTTGAAACCTGTCGCTATTCAATATGATGTTTTCCAAAGTCTTAGCAACAAAAAGCAAAACAGTCACTCGAGTATGCACAATTAAAAGACGACCATGGTTGCCCAAAATTCTATAGCAGGGGGATTAATGCGCGAAAATAACAAGAACTTTGGAGATAATGTGTCAGTGTTTGGATACCGGTATAAGAGCTCACTGAATGAATTAGTTGATTAAGTTTGAAATTATATTATGCCTACACGCAGCTAGATCATTTTCTTGTAGTATCTCTTTTACTGATATCCGTTCCTTTATACCTGTGATTCAAAATTCAACTCACCTCAGAGCAATCAATCAGTGCAAGCAAGACTGGGTATCGCTAGGGTATGGATTCAAAACCCATTTTTACATCGTGTCTATGTTGTTATAGTAATAACTTAGCTATAACGTTTCATGAGAAGTTAAAGATTGCTTAAAGGTGTACAAGCAAGAATATACTGGTCAATCGCTTCTTACTCCTTAAGAACGCGCAATATTGCAGTACTTTGCTTCCACCTCACCCCTCCTACTCCGCTCCTCAAAAGACAACAGCAACAACAAGGTCTATTGGTGCATTAAAAACAGGTTGGCTGATTGGATAACTTAGCTGTCGTCTCCGGGCCTTAAAAGGTTCATGAGCCATGTTAAAAAAATTCAAACGTTTCTTCCAAATAACTCTATCAAACATCTTTGCTTTCTTAATCTATTAATAACCCCAAATATTGTGAAGTCGTGGCAACAAAAGCATTTTCGGTTGTAGGATCCACGCAATATATTTAATCACCTGTTGACATCGGTTTTCTCTGAACAAAATTCCTGGTGGCTTCCCATGAAATGACAGCGCAAGTTAAATGGAGTCTGATAGAGTGGTCATATCTTTTTTAAACGTGAATAAACTATGGCAACCAGTCAATGGGCAAGAGTATTCGGGGCATATCACACAATAAAATATAGATATATGTTGTGATGATAACGATAATAATGACAAACACTATTATTGTTATCATTATCGGTATTAATAAGCATCACCATCACCATCGCAATTAGTCATCCTAACTGTCATTGTCATTACTATCGTAACTATCACTTTTTCATGGATGTACTTTAGGCTGCGATGGGACGACATCATTTGTTGGCGAGACTGCTGATGGGCGTTTACCCACCTTGAGCTTTGGCGATGTAAGAGAAACTTCTATGAAATACTGGCTTTGGCAATACTGCACGTGTTCCTTGAAATTCGACTCTTCCTCGTACATGACTTGTAATGGCACCAAACGCTCAGCTCAGCCATATTTTAACGTGCTGTCAAAGCTGTTTACAATGACTCGAGCATCCGTGGACCAACGTTACTTCCTCCGGGTAAGAAATCAGGGGCCTAGAAATAATGATGAACTGAGCAACCAACCAAAAAACCAACCAACCAATCAATCAGTCAGTGAGTCAGTGAGTCAGTGAGTCAGTGAGTCAGTGAGTCAGTGAGTCAGTCAATCAGTCAGTTAGTCAGTAAATCAATCAACCAATGTGTCAATGAATAAATAAATGAATGAATGGATGCATCAATCAATCAATATTAAGCTGAATGAATAAATCTGACGATGACGATATCATATAGATGACAATGATGATGACGACGACGACGATGGTGCAGAAGAAAAGGAAGAAGAAGAAGAAGACATTAATACTGAGAAGAAAAAACAAACAAACAAACCAGAGTCATGCACCCTAAGATAAATGTCAACTTTCGAGGGATATTAATAACGTATGAGATCCCTGAATAGCGACTCAAATCGGGAACTACAAATATGACCATGTAAAACTTTATAAAATACAGACCTCAGTTGATGTTAAGAAGCTGACTTTTTATGGATTGCTTTACAGGTAAATACTGGTGTATCAGGCACAAATTCACTTCAGGGAAAAATACTCAATTTGCTCATACAATGTAGATGGCAAATTTCCGCTTTTGGCTCACGAAGCATTCCTATAGATCTCTGTCTGACGTTCAAGCTCCAAGGAACAGAATCGTGTGAGTTCAAATGTACTTTTGAATCTTAAGTTCAGCCATCATTAAACAAGTAGAGCCTGAGGAGACAGAAGACAGCCCGTTTTGGAGAATAGCGCTTGGCCTAAGGGAGTGGCCAAAAAAAACCACAAGAAATAGATGAATCTCGACCTAAGAACTAATCCCCAGAGGTGATAATTACCCTACACTTTCTGCTCTCCGCCAATGGTCTTGCTCAGAGAATTGAGTGAAGAAATCGAATTAAGACCACATAATGACGTGATAAAATGTTCCAAAGTAAAGTGCCAAGTGGTCTTGGTCATTTTATCGCGTCATTGCTATGGCCTATAAGAGGATTGAGCAAGGAAAACTGTCCTCATTTTCTTACAATAACATAGTACATTTGTACGGATTTCTGTTTTAATTTTCATTCAAGACAGTGGGTGCGCGACGTGGCGAAAACAGAAAACTACAGTTTTGGTCTGTATTCTTACACCACAACATGGACCATTGATCGTGCGAGAACTGTCAGAGTTATCGTAAAAACACAATAAACGTCTTACATTATCCCGAACTTACATCAATGGTATGCCAGAGGAGAAATTCTCCATTGTGCGAAGGCGACTAGCTGTTAATGATCTTTATCGTGCAATGGATTCTCAAGAAAATTTCATAATCAGTTTACTCATACACCTACAGGTCCTGTAGAAGCGCCCAAGAGCTCAACTCTGTCCACCATAACGCCAACGAAGACAACGCACAGAAACCCGACATCTTTCTTTTCTACATCAGTTGTTGGTTCCCCAGTGGCCGGACAAACCTCAGACACTGCAGCAACAGGCACAATTAGTTTAACAACCCCTTTCACAACGATAGTCCTTGCTCCTCCAACAAAAGTTTCGCAAACATCACCGACGGTCTCTGAGTACACATGGCAAGTTTCTGTTGACACGCGGAAACCCTCCCATGCGAAGCAAGCGACCTCCGTTACTTCACTGACGTTGGAAGCCTTTTCCAGTAGTCGAAAAATATCACAAATCTCATCTAGCTCGTCAAGTGTTTCAGACATTACACCGAGCCGTACTTCGTCAACTTCCGATGTTACATCAAAAACATTCGTCAGTTTTCTAATAGCACCCAGTTCCGAATCGAGAACATCTGTCAATTCACCGACGATATCTGATGGTACACTGATAACAGACATTGGTTTATCGACAATCTCTGATGGCCTACCGAAAGCATCTTTTAATATTCTTAGGACAAGAAACACTCCACCAGAAGTGGTTGAGGTTTCGCCAACAGTCACTGGAGGTCAGGAAATTCCTGTTGTGCCCCTTCCAACGGAACTCATCACTGAGCCTGCCACATTCGAACCGAACGTAAGTAAGGCATATAAACCGTGTCCAGTAAGGCAAGTGAAAGGAGTGATTTTTCCTGCCAACGGGCCGCAGTAATTCGGGTCGTGTAGCAGCTGTCGTAAGGTCTGACGTAATTAGCTCGCTACCCTTCGGAAAAACAAAGGAACAAACAAAAGAAACAATGACCTAGACCCAAAACAATAGCAACTACTTCAATGGCAAAATAACCTCGGTATACTAGTCGCCTATTAGTCTAGGTGATACAAAGTTCAAAGTAATTACTGTGGAGCTTTTTGATCACTGTAAACAAACATAGACAACGCACAGCAGTTGTGAGCTAACAGGTTGACATGGTAACGCAAACTTGTTAGCTGTTGCGCTTGGTATATATTTGCTATCCCAAGAAAGTTTAATGGCTAGATTTTTATCGATATGATATCCCTTTTATTGTTGTTTTATTGTTGTTACGGTGCGCGATAATAATAATAATAATAATGATGATGATAATGATGATACTTTTTTAATCAATTTACATTTATAGTCAATATATTTTATTTAATTATTATTATGTTATAACATTGTAAATTGCTAGTATAATAAGATGTGTAAATAGTTTTATAAATTTTTAAATTTTTGATTGTAAAAATGTGTAATTCAGGCCTTGGGCTGCGAATGCATTTGAGATTTAACTATCTATCTATCTATCTCTGGTAATTTAAACTGACAATGGCTTCATGATATCGATGAATCTGGAAGCTATAAGGATGCCTTTATCGGGAAGTCTGTGAAACTGCAATGCAATTCATGGGCCACTATCGCATTTACTAGGAAGCTTCCTTGGAGTCAGACTTAAGAAAAGTACTCATTACCAGACAGAACAGTTATGCTGATGTTTATATCTACTTCAGATTCCTCCCAATGTTGGCAAAGGAAGGAGAGGACAGAGCAGTGGCTTACACATTGGTATCGCAACAGGGATAACAGCATTTGTCATAGTCACCCTCATCATCGTGGGCTTCCTTATCTATCGTCGCTACCGTTCAAGGTAATGTTCACTTGGTTGACTTACAATTTACAACAATAACATAGATGAACAAAATTGTGCGGTGCCTTCACAGAGGAGCCTAATGATTGTGTTCGAGCCAACTTACAATGCAGACGTCCTTGCTGCAAGGATACGCAGCCCTTTTCTAACCTTCTGTTAGAGAGGTTATGTCGGTCACGTTAGCTAACGGCTGATAATGATCCATATGTTAAGTGAATTGTATGTTTCTACTGTCAAGTATATGATATGGTCTGCAATAGAAGTCTCTGTTGTTATTGACTAATGTTGCAATAGAAAAAGTTCCAACTTGTTGAGTTTAGAGTCTCACCAAGGATTAAATTCGAACATGTTTTGTCCACAGCGTGCAGGCTCGTTCAAGAAGTGCGAGTCAAGAGACAAAGGTAATGACAAAGTTTCCTTCCTTCGGGAGCTTTTGTGTTCGCAGTCGAAATGCTCATCGAAATATTTTGCCGTTTTATTATACAGCAGTTGTTGTATCGGATATTTCACATAAATAAACAAATACTTAATTGAGGGTGAGTCAAACAGATGATACAAATGAATAACATAGTTAAGAATGCCAACTAGCGGGAGGCAGAACAGTTAGCTATTTCCGAGCGCAGTTGTACCAGGGTCTTCCCAGAACAGCTCCAGCTGGTTGTCAGAGCAAGACTTGAACCCAGGCCCTCCGGATTACAAGACCTAACCACTAGGCCACGCTGCCTCTCTTCCAGTGTATTTTATGCTAATGTGGGCTTTCAAGTTTTTGCCTACTCGTGGCTTTGTTATACATAATGTATTTAATTTTCATCTGGATTTTCTGTAGGTTTCGGTTCTAAGCCCGCGTACAAACTCGGCGTCAGATGAGGATGGCACACTCAGAAGTTCATGTAAGTCCTCCTCCTTCTGTAGCCTTAGTTGGTGCCATGGAATTTGGAACTTCGCTTCATATTCAATTTTATTTCATCGTGGCTCTCTTCTCTTTCTTTCTTTCTTTCTTTCTTTATTTATTTCTTTAATTTTTCTTAAATTTAAATTTAATTCTTTCTTAAATTTAAATCTGGATATTCGTATTAAAAAAACTCTAAAATCGGCGGTATACAATAACGATAACGATAACGATAACAGCAAAAATAACGATAACGATAACGACAACGATAACAACTGGGGAGGCTACAAATCAAATCAAACCTATCCTGGTTAGAGGATTACTTTCCTTTGGGATGGAAAAATGAAAGAGCCTGCTCGTTGTTAATCCAAAAGTTTCATGTCTTTCTTGAACAACAGCTATGTACGTACCAGACTACGGTATTCCTTTATGGGAGGATGAAGTGGACAATGGCCCTCTTTATGCATTTATCCATTTTCCTGAGGAAAAACAGGCAGTAGGCGCAGCCAGCGAGCCATTTTATCATGCCGTCGGAGATGCAATACCTATCAATAAAGAAATGGAGGAAGGTGAGGCCTCAAATAATCCAAAACCGGGGAACGAGGATCACATTTATGCAGAGGTCGACTTTCGAAAGAAACAAAAAGCCAAGAAATCGTTGGACATGTCTGAGTTGATCAACTTGAAAGAAAACAGTGGCAGTTCAGAGGATGGGAATGGACCTGTGCTCGAGGTTTTGGGGCCTTACGTGCGAGAAGTAAATGAATTAGATCTATCCGAGTCAACACCTGAAAAGCCAGTCTACTTTACTCTGGAGGAGTGCTTTTCGGATACCTTTAGACGATATAACGACGACTTGGAATGTGGAAATGGACCAATTTTCAGACTTGTGGATTGCCTAGAACAATATAGTGCTATTTGCACTGAAGCACTTGTGTATTGTACTTTGAATGAGTCTGAACAGAACGAAGAAAACAACAACAATTCCAGATTTACCATAGGACAAGTGTTTGATGAGCTGGAGGAACGCTACCTCAATAAGGCCGACGAACTCTTGAGCACCTCTCCAGAGAGGCCAGGCCCACTCCCTGAGGCAAGCTCTTCGGCTCAGAAAGAGACGAGTGGCTCTAACGGAACAAGTGAGCCAGTGTCCAACATTTCGGCGGAAATTCGACCCAGTGGAAGTCTTAAATTCAGCCGAAGAACCATATGTAATCAAGATGGCCCGCTTTACTTCCATTTGAGGCGATTAAAATCAAATCACTCCAAAGCAACCAGAATTCAGCCAAAATGTCAAGATGAACGAGAGTCTTCCGTTGTGGAAGAGCAGAGTCTGACAAGAGCCTTAGATAGCAAAAATAAGGTGAACCCAGTTTACACAAGAGCGCCAGTTTTTTATACCTTGAAAAGGTCTGCTTGTGATGGAAAGAATAACAGCAACTCCATGTTTACGATTGAACAAGCGTTTGACGAATTGGAGGACCGTTACCTTAAAGACAATGAAGAAGCCGGGAACACTTCCTTAGAGATGCCAGACCTCCTAGTTCAGGCAGGTTGTTCGGATGAGAAAGATGCGATTGATTCTGGAGGCACAGGAGAAAGTGTGCACAACTATTTGGAGGACGTTCACGGCAATGGAAGTCCTGTATTTCAAACGATATCCGAACACGAAGGCCCGATTTACTTCCACTTAAAGCGGTTAAAATTGAACCACTCCATGGCAACGAGAATTCCTCCCAAACTGGAAGGTAAAGCAGAATGTGGCACTGCAGGAGAAGATAGAAGCAAAGGCGTAGATGGGTATAGTAAGACTGAGCCAATTTACACACGAGCACCAGTTTTTTATACCTTGAAAAGGTCTGGGCCTGATGAGCAAAACAACAACAACTCCATGTTTACAATTGAACAAGCCTTTGACGAATTAGAGGACCGTTACCTTAAAAGAACCCAAGAACCTGGGAACGCCACCACGCCAGAAAGGCCAAGCCTACCTTTCAAGTCAGGTTGTTTGGATAAGAAATATACGAAGGATTCTGCAGCTACCAACGAACCAGTGCAGAATCTCTTGGAGGAAGTTCGCGGCAAAAGAACTCTCACATTTCAAACACTATCCAACCACAATGACCCAATTTACCTTCATCTGAGGCGGTTAAAATCTAATCATTCCAAGGCAGCCAGAATTCGCCCCAGATTGGAAGGTGAATCTGAGTATTCCAATGTTGGGGACCAGAATCTTAAAGGCGCAGACCGAGATCAAGCCACTGATCCAATTTACTCACGAGCTCCAGTTTTTTATACTCTGAAAAGGCCCGGGTCTCCTGAAGAAAACAACAACAGGTCCTTGTTTACAATTGAACAAGCCTTTGACGAATTGGAAGAGAGTTACCTTAAAACGACCGACGAACCAGGGAACACCTCGACTAAAAAGCCAGACATAATGCTTAAGTCACGATGTCTGGATAGGAAAGATGTGAGGGATCGTGACAACCTTTTCAGCGAAGTTTGCGGGAAAGGAACTCCTGCGTTTCAAACGATATCCGACCACGAAGGCCCGATTTACTTCCATTTCAGGCGTTTAAAATCCAATCACTCCAAAGCAACCAGAATTCAGTCTAAATGGGAAGACGAGCCGATCTATGCCGTTGTGGGAGAGCAGTATCTCAAGGGTGCTGAAGAAAACGATCCGTCGGAACAAAACCCGGTACATTTCACCTTAGAACAATTGTGTTCTGACACCTTTAAACGGGTAGGAAATGATGATGAAGATTGTGATGAAACCGACGACGACATTTTCTTGGCGCGTTACCTTGAAAGCACAGAGCCCGCTGATTCTTCGAAAAGGCCAGTTTTTTACACTTTGGATACATTTTGCTCAAAGAAATTCGAACAAAAATCTAGTAACGAGTCTCAATGTTAAATGAAGTAACACCTTCTTAATTTTAGTTGAACACTGAACAGAAGTATTTGGCATTGTGACCTCCATTGAGATTATAAATGCCAACATACAGCCAAGTTTCCGCAAAATATACTCGCGGATTTGATTTGCAGCTACCTTATTCCTTTATTTCGGAGTTTCAATTAATTAGGTCAAATCGAGGCATCACTTTACTCAGTTCCAGTGGGTTCAACCATGCTTGTTATAAGCTTCGTCTAAACGAGCTCTCCGCGAAAATTAACCAGTGTGGTGCACATCACCTGACAGACCCTTATGATTATTTGTCGTGGCACCTTCAAATATTCCCGCTAAACAGATAAACCGCACTTCAGAATATTGGATTTAAGGTCTTCTTAACAAGAAGACCAACTGCGGAGAAGCCTGAGTTTTTGCATATTGTATACTAGTATTTCGTCATGTAGCTGATTCTAACTTCATTCAACCGCTTGATCAGGGAATGAGGAGGTCGTATTTTGTCCTTATCAATTACGTTGTACTACTGATTTCCCGTCATATTCAACTGAAAGAGTTAAACTGACCTGCTGGCAAATCTGGGAAAGCTGTAACACAGAAGAAAACTCTAGTGGTGAAAGTTAAGCACGGCGCTTCATCGTGAATGTTCCACAAAATACAGTTTTTACCACTATAAAAGAAGACATTGAAAAGAAGACCCCAGTTCCCCTAAAGGAGAGTGAAAGTTCAACGATGCTTTTCTACAGAAGCAAACAAGATAAGGAAAGACAATGGCTCAGTTTCATAACAAATTTGTACAAGCAGGCATATTGACGTGTGGGTCAGTGCCTGCATATTGAACCTTGCAAGGTAGAAAACTACTTTATATGGGCATTGCATATAAAATAAAAGGATTTGTTCCCGTTTCTAATGCGAACTCAACAAATTATGGAGCGTATTCACTCACGAATACTAATAAAAGAAACTATTTGCACAACAAAAGAATTTATTCTTAGACTTTGTTTATCAATATCAGAACTATTTCTTTGCTGCGGTACAACGTCCGCCTTTTAGCAAAACTTGATAAATCACTTTTGATGCCAAAAACGCCGTGACTTTTAGCGTTGTCCTGACCGACGAACCGAAAGCAATAGCCGTAAGGCTGCGCTCAAACGAGGACAACAACTTCCAACATTGTTGGCCGAAGAATGTTGGGCAGCGTTGGCAGTGGTGTGCAAATATTGGGACTTGCATTTACAATACAGTTATGTATAGAATGATGCGTAGTTAATGTGCTACTATCCCCATGGAGACCACAAAGTCATGTAATGCACGTGCGTTGCCCCAACATTGTTGTCAGAGCTGCGCAAACGCATACAGCATTGTTGCGCTACGCTTCGGCGATTGCATCAAAAGTTTGACCCGTTTCAATCTTCGGAACAACATGCAACACGGTGTGCAAACGGACGCAACATGTAACACCCAACAATGTTGCGTCCGTTTGCATGGAGCCTAAGACGACTTACGAATTTTGTTCTCGGCACGGGCTCGAGTCGATTTACAACGCCGTTACTTGGGCATGCGTGAAAGCCCTTCAAAGCATGTCGAGGCTTGATAGTATATACAAAAGCAATATAAGGACTGTAATTAAGGCCGAGTCGTGGTTCTCAGCCCTCGGGATACAAGTCTATCGTAGGGAAATACAATTGAAACTGACTTTTTTTGTCCGACCGTCCCATCATTCTTATCGTGCATTGAGGATCAGTTGTTGAGGAAGTAAATTATTTGGTTCAAAGCATTTCAGACTATCGAAAGTACGTCATTTGACGACAAAGAAAGTTCGCGATAAGTGAACATTACAGCATTGTCGTAAATATACCTTGCAGGTTAACACGTTTGCGGGCAAATCTTGTTGTAGTCATCTGAGAAGAATATTTATTTCCTCTCTACAAATGTGATACGTTGGATACTTTCCACGAATCGTTCCACGAGTGCGTCAGAACGCTGTTAGCTGCGCATGTCGTCAATATCAGTTATCACAGGCCGTAAAATTCAACCAAGTTGCTGATACAGAATGAAGATATCTGTCTTGGAAGTCTTAATAGCATTTTTATTTTTTATCGACCCAGCTCTCTTCGAAAACATCGAAATTTACAGGGGGCAGTCGGACTCGTTTTACATTCCTCCATCAATTTGCCACCAGCAAGACGCTGGATTCGGAAACAATTGCAACGATGTATGCAACACTAAGGAAACAGTTAATGATAATCGTTACTCGTGTTCATGTCGGGAGAAGAATGCCGCTACTCTTACATATCGAAACAATCTTTGGGGATGCCTTAGAAACAGAGACGCGCGAGAATATTTAGGTAAGCATGAGAAAAATAATATTCAGACAATAATCCCTCAATATGTAGCCGTGTGTCTTTCACATCAATCGAGGAAAACTAAGTGTTCCTGCGCTTCTATTATGCTACTGAATTTTATTGCTAACACTGCTTTAAATACTTGTTACAATTTACATTTTGTACGTCCACAAGTTACCTTGACGAAGCGTCATTATATGTCTGAAACGACGGATTTCATCCTTTGTTTTTGCTTGGCTGTGCGCGTAAGATCTGGAGAATCCAAAGTTAAAAAAAAAAAAGCAAGCTCAGCGCATTGTGCCGGCATAGACATTCATCCCACTAAAAGTGGCTACTAAGAATTTTTCGGAGTCTCTCGTATCGTATCCCCTTAAGGATAAGCTACACATGTTTAAGGACATGCATAAGCATGATACAGCGAAATTCGATCAAAATTGACGAATGTGCGCGTAAGATCCGAAAATTCACTGTTCGCATGAACAGTGAAAACTTTGCCAAGTTTTCGTTTGTTTGTTTGTTTTTTTTGAAAACCAGTGCCAACTTTTCGTTTATGTTTTTCTTCGACTGCTTGACCATATGTTTCATTCAGAATGGATTGTTTGGATAAGAATTGCTATTTATACTGAGTAATCTAAATGACATTAGCCTTCTATTTTAAGACACTCAAGTATTAAGTGAGGTCGTCATTATTCCAAAATAATTTAGAAGTTACTCATGAGTTCACTCATCCTTCTTGCAACGTAAAGAATTTCGTGTACATTAAACACTGAATGGAAATCGCAAGGAGCAGCCTAATAATTCGATCGAAAACGCAGGTTTTTGTTTCTAATAACTTGGAAACCGAAGTTTCTTTTTCGAGTGAAACTGAAAGCCAAAAAACCTGTCGAACTGACTCATAAGTTGTAACGACATTTCAATATGCGTAAAAGGATGCTTAATAGTTGCTGCTTATTGCGGTGTACTTTCGAGTTGCTGAAACGTCCGCGAGTCAATGTCATCAGCAGCAGTCCATCTCAGGACTAAACTCAGTAACCCGGACGATCTTCGGTCAAGTTTTACGACTACTGGGCTCAAACCACTTGAGGGAATTTGTGATAAATCTTGTGATGTAAAGCGTGACTTCCAATAGATCGTTTTCACTCCCGTGACCAGTGAAGGAAATATTTGCATAAAAATGGAGTTCAATTCCTCGAAGATTGTTTTGGGACACCAATATGGCTGCCGTGACGTCATGTGAAAACGATCTATATACCGCGCAATGATAAATGACCAAGAAGTGGACCTAATCATCTGAATAAATAAGGCATTTGACACGCTCTGCTTCTCAGCACATTAAATTGAGAGATATCAGGTGAAAATACCATTTTTAGAAGACAAATTGGTGTTGTGTTGGAGCTTGGTTAGTGGGAGAGATGATCCTTGGGGAATATCTTGAATGCAATATTTTTCAGTGATAAACGATATTTTTAGGGGAGAATAAAATTCGTGACATAGGAAATCACACAGTCAAAGGAACAAATTTGCCGGTACACGAAAAGGGTTTGGAATTTCAATCCGAGGCCGTCTAAGTACGACGCCGGCTAATCGAGATTTGAATTTTCATAATAACGAGATGAAGTCATAATACGGAAATGTTAAAAATCAGTTAATTAGAACTACTTTTGCCTGTATTTTGCAACAATTGCATTAGTTTAATTTACTTTCGTACTGAAAAGACTCGAGAAGAGTATAGTAGTCGTTAGCCTGTGTGGCTGGCCTAATCGGGACAGGGGAGGGGTAGCAAGGAAGGCGAGAAAAAAATGAGGGTTCTGCCCTCAATTTTTCTCAGTCGCTTCGCTTGCTCCCCCTTCCCGATCACGCCAGCCACGCAGGCTAAGTAGTCGTACTCGTATTTTTATTCAATACATAGGCTGTCAAACGAACAACATATTTGACGGCGAAGGCAAGGAACAGCCGCTGCAGGTGCTAAGGATTGGCGAAAAGCGGAGAACAAAACTCGGGCAACAGGACTGTGGTATATTCCCCGGGACTTCATGGTATATTGGATGCAATGGGGAAAGGAAGGCACTGACAGCCTACACAACCAGTTTTGAGCTTAGGTGGGAAGGAAAACGATACGTCTTAATGGTAAGAAAATACTTACGACGTGATCACCATCACCATCACTATCACCACACACTTCCACCACCACGACCAGCACCGCCGTCCGCAGCACAAGCACCATCTTCATTGTCCCAAGACTCCTATTTTTGGAACTCTCATTCTCATTAGCAATATTACAATAGTTTACGGCTAGGGTGCGTTCGCTCAGGATTTTCCAGGGGAATATCTTCCGTGGTAATCCCCGGATTGTTTAGGTAGGCGGAAAGAACATGATTACATTCATCTCAGTGCACTGACGCATGCACACCGAGCGTACAACTAATGCTGATGCACGGACTGCATGTGCTAGTCCTAAATTCCCTCGGGCTTCTAACAAACGAAACATTGAATGGGAAGGTTAACCTGCTAAATACTATGATATTTTTCGGATTGGCTAATGGTAGTTCGGCCACTCTGCTCCCGGCGGCAGAACGCTTAGTCGAATTATTCATAAGCAATATCATCTCAGTAGCGACTGATTAGTTAATTAATCAATTTTTTACATTATGGTTAGGTTTTTTACTTCAGTAGGTTTATTTATTGTAAGTTATTGTAGAACAGTATCGATTAGTTTAACATTGTAGCGGGGCTCCACGGACGCGAAGCGCGCGTGGGACAGAGCCCCATACTCATGGAATATGGTCAACCTCTTTTCGTTTGGTTGTCACGTGACTGACCGAGCGTACCGTACGTACGTACGTACGCGTCTACAGATTGTACGGGTAGGGTAGGGGAGACTATCAAAAGGAAGGGAGGGGTATCTCAGGCGTGTCTTGGCAAATCCACATCTTTTATATTAGACATTCACATGGTCAATTGACAGCTGTCAAAACGGGATAGCCACTGACCAGTATCACATGACCATATTGTGGGCTCATGTGTGAACTCATCGAGCTGACGTGATTTATTTGGAAGCTGTCCGCTGACAAGTAATTGTTTTACTAGATCGCGGGCTCAAGTCTCGAGTTCTGGTAGTCCGCGTATTTTTGGCGGGAAATTGCGTTGACGACTGAAAAAGAAATTTTCAGTTCATTGTCCTTTTGAGACACAATATTATTACTCTACACTGTTAAAGTTTTACTAAAGGATAAACGAAACAATTTCTATTGCTATGTCAACAAACAATATTAGAGAAAATATAATTTGCAGAACACAGGGTTCAGGTGAAGAGCAACGGGAAACAGCGTCAGAGAGCAAGAATTAACTGGGAAAGAATGAGCGAAGAAGATCGCCAAAGAAGGCGCGCTCGGGAAAGAGAAGGGAGACGAAATTATAGCGAAGAACAGAAAGAGTCCGGGCTCGAGAAAACAGACAAAATGTTAACGAAGAACGCCGAGAAGCGGAAAGACTCCGTGCTGTGGAAAACAGACAAAATTGTAGCGAAGAACGCCGAGAAGCGGAAAGACTCCGTGCTGTGGAAAACAGACAAAATCGTTAACCGACCTCGACACTAAACTATAGTCAAAAACGTTTGTGAATTCCTTCGCAATATTTTAGCAGTTTAAAGGGAAATGAAAGTACTAAACGGGAGCCCCGCTTTTAGGCTTGGCTAAATCTATATATTAAATGATATTAGGTCGGAAGATCCCTGTATGGGAGCCCTAAAAGTTATTTGTATTTGTATTTGCAATAGACCACACGTTTCTATAGTTTATAAATCCGGCTTATGGGTTGATAAATCACGCGGAATGATAGATGAACATGAGGAGAATTTGATGTACAAATTCTTCGGGTCAGTTTCTTTCAACATCCTAAGTCACTATGGTTTATGAGCCTATAGGTGGTTTGCAAGCAATCTCTAGAGACGAACAAAAGCACTGAGATTTGTTTTCGTCAACCAACATGGCGGCGATGACGTAACGTGCAAACCACTCATTACACATAGCTTCAACTTCAACTTAACTTCAACGTTATTATTGTTTTGCATTAATTTTGTCAAGAAATAGTTTTAGGAAGAAAATGTGCGTAGTTGCCAAAGTAGCCCAGACCCTTTCGAGCTGACCACTACCGTAGAAAGGTGTTTATTGCTTTTATGTAATAATTCAGAAAAAGCGCGAAATTCGTAAACTTCGTTCCCAGGGTCTCTCCTCTTCCCTTCCCCTGGGGAAGGGTTCCCAGGGTCTCTCCTCTTCCCTTCCCCAGGGGAAGGGAAGAGGAGAGACCCTGTGAACGAGTTTGGAAATTCGTATGAGTTTACCAGCACAATAAACAATAGATCAAATGAAGCTATGACGTATACATCCGCATATAGCTATGAACTGCATATCCGAAGTTCAATGTCTGACTCATTTCATATATCATTTCATCCAAACAATAGATCGTTGACCAATCAGAGCGCGCGCTTTGTTTTTGTTACTACATTAAATCAAAGGGCTCTATGAGCCAAGTCGTAAATGTGGTGTTACGGTAGCTAGAGGTTCGTGATTGCTGATAGCTGATAATTGGCTGAAATTTTAACTGTTAGCCGAGAAATGACGACTTTTTTTAGCTATCTAGCTTAGAGTGACATCTGTCAAAATTAAGTGGTAGCCAAAACATTGCTAATATTTTAACTGATAACAGGGTAACAACCAAACAGAAAAAAAAAACAACAACAACAATCAGAAAATTTCAAATAACGCACAAGACATCTATTACTTTTAAAATTACAAACTGACAGAACACGAGAAAGATCCCGTTTGAGCAAGACAGGTTACAAAACAGATGTGCGGCGCTCATACAAATCGCTAAAATGGCCAGGTTACCCAGGGAGTTCACACCCAAAATTCTTCCACTCTCCAGCAGACAGCGATAAGCCGTTCATTACGCATGCGCGCATTCACGACCCCTACCTTTTCGCAAAAAGGTTGCTTTGTTAGAAATCGACCTTATAGAAAAAATAGCGTCATAGTTATAGCGATAGGATTGCACTCCACCAAGAGGCATATAAGCAGGCGTCAGAGCTTTCCATCAATCTATGGGTGCGTTTTTTGGGGATGATCCGAAAAAGGATCATTAATCCAAGATCACTTGGATCATGGTGCATCAAAGGAATAGATGAATCCACTCTGGGAAAGGATTCTTCGATTCCTTTGATGCATCATGATCCAGGTGATCTTGGATCAATGATCCTTTTTCGGATTATCCCCAAAAAACGGACCCTATTTCCTCGGACTTCTTTCCAATTCTAGATATTTGTGCAATAATTCAATGAACTATGTATGCTACATGGTATAAGTCTTACTTTTTTCCCTCCCGCAGGTCAAAAATGACTCATATCAGGGTCACATAATCAACCTTGGCATGAGATGTACCTCACCCCGCCGTAACAACAGCTGTCTTCTTTTTAAAGTACAAGGACAAGTTTCATGTAAGTTGTATCGAGGAGATAATCTTTTCGCAAATTTAAGGTAACACTGAATCCCCTACCGCAGCATTTTCAGCATTTTTAACTTTGCAGAAAAGTTCGTCATGGTCTGCTTGTTACTTTCACGCAAATAAACAAAAACAAGCAATAAAGCGGCGGAGTTGTTTTATTAAATTTCATGATTAAATTCATTTTGCCATGGGAAGTTTCGCTTCATGCACAAATTTTTCAGCTTGGTATTACTTGGCGCAGTCAGTTTCCATTCAAGTTCGCACGGTATATGAGCTGATCAGACAACCGAGATTGCTTGAACCAATCACAACGCTAGGAACGCAATATCCGAGGTTGACAATGTAATAATAACATATACAACTGGTACCATATCAAGTTGTGTTTTTTTCCTGACTGACAGGTCCCATAGCAAAACCAGGCATAGATGGATTCTCCTCAACGACAGCTCTCATTGCAACTTCCTCTGTTATACACAAAAGCAGTTATCCTAACTTACCCACTGAACCAACATCGACGCCGTCAAAGGTATTAATGATTTTATTGACCAAATTTACCAGTAGTACTCCAAGTGACCTCAACGCACATAAAGCAAGTTATCTTAAGGTGGTGCATTCGAAAGGTGACGCATCACTAGAATGGCATTAAGAACAAATTCCCAGTGTAAAGTGACTGATCAGTGACATCGAACGAATAATAACTCTATCAAGTCGTCAGGGTCACAGTCACCGTCATCGTCATCGTCATTGCCATGCAACGTTGTCGTCGTCTTCCATCGTCATCGTCATCATTATCATCATCATCATCATCGCTGTCGTCATCGTCGGCACCTTGTGACGTATTAGTGAAAAAAATTGCCACTGATACAAAATCAATCGACTTCGTCGCCAAATTAAGACAGGCGCTCTTCGGATCTTTCAAAGTAGCTTCAAGAAATCTAATAATGTTGCTGTTAGTTTTGGTCTAGCAGTGTCAATTTGTGATCATCTGAAGTTTCATATGACCGTGGCGATGGTGATCCAATACAAGTACTGTTAAGTCAGTTGCAATTTGCAGTAAGAAATGGAAACGTTGTCACCGAATGTGCGAGGGAAGCGGCTTGGCCGAGTTGTTAGGACGCCGGACTTCAATTCGCAGTTCCCGGCTTCAAGTCTTGCTCTGACCACTGGATGGATTTGTTCTGGGAAGACCCTGGTTCAACTCCTCGGCTAAGCTTGTAGATAGCCCACTTGTCTGCCTTCCGCCAGTTAGGATTCTTAACTCATTTGCATCATTTGTTTCATTGGCCCCTAAAAGCCATAAAGGGGAGTGGTCAATTAAGTATTATTTTTTAACAATTATAATTAATCACTCATAGGGAGAGATTCAAACAGTACACTCCATTACAAAAACCAACCATAGCACTGTGAACTTCTTCAACCGCTCATCCTCAAACAGGTTAACATTTTTTTCTCTTCAATATAGGGTCAATCTCAGCCCGGCTCGGGAGTAAGACAAACGGCCGACGAGGACACCTCCTCTTCTTCATCGTCTGTCATTATAGGAGTTACGGTTTCCATAATAACCGTGCTTCTGCTCATTGCTGCTGTTGTTATTTGTCGACGTTACGAATCCAGGTAACTTTAAGTACAGTATAATCATTTTAGTGACTTCGTATTTCCTTACAAACGTACAACTCAACATCAGTTTAAAAATGTCTGTGGACCTGTTCGTGCCCGTCATCTAGATAAGGGTAAGGAGGGTGCCGAAAAATAATAAGGAAAAAAATAAAGAAACAAATAAAGAAACACAATTTAATGCACTAAAAGCACAAGTGATTTTGAAATCTGTAGAACATGTAACCCTCGACACATCTTTCACTCTTTACAGAAAGGATGATCAAACATCCACCACTCATCAAAGGCAAAAGGTAAAGATTATATTACTTATTTCACCCATTTACCTCAAGAAGTGCCTTATGGTGTAATTAAAATATCGTTTAAGTAACAATTTACAATGGCCAGGCACCAATACAAAAATTGGGTAGAGGCGTGGTTAGGCGTTGTGGTTAGGAAGAAAGGGTTGTATACTCTAGAGGTCTTGATAAAACCATCCTATTTTGTCAGAAACAAGTGTATAAGCTGGTGTGGAGATCAATTGCTACGGGTAGCGTTTGATCTGAAAGGGGGAAGTGGATGGAAGGCGAATACTGGGGGGGGGTGGGCATAAAGGGGTAAAGCGGGATTAAGGAGATTTAAGGATGCAAAAAGGAGTTCGAAGTGGAGGTGGAGAAGAAAAGGGAAGGAGAGGGAGGAAAAGCGAGGGATAGGAAGGGGGCGGAGGAAGCAGCAACACGACTGGAAAGAATAGACTCTGCTATTCAATTCCACTTTACTGCAGAGATTGGAGTAGGGGCATAAGTTCCCTCAAAGAGGAAAAGGGAGTCCATCAAAGAACTCACTTCTTCCAGTCAGATGCTTTCCTCTTTGCTCGTCTCAGTCATGCTGACTTCTCGAGATGGTTTTGAGTTGCCGGCGCCAGGTTTTTTTTGGCGTATCACATTCCCTCACTCCCTGTAGCTTGCACTCCAACGCCAGTCATTTTTTCAGCGTTTGGTACAGATAAGCAATCATTTCGAAAGAAAAACAGATTTCATGCAGGATATTCATATTGTGCGTTACTTCATTATTGCTATAGAAGATACTGGGATGGATACTGCCGAAAAATGTAGCATTGAAGCACGGGGCGGAGAATGTTAAAGCCGACAGAAATAATTCGGAGAGAGGTAAATACGTCCTTCTTAGCTGCACCATTTTTGTTATTCGACGGCCCCACATTATTAGACCTTCAGAGCAAAATCAAGCCATCATTACCATGATTAAGCGTTAGCAACATCCGCGGGTGTGTTACCTTTTTAGACAAGTTGAACACTCTGTTTTGAGCTTTGTTGAAGACATCGGCATAGGGTTTAAATTTGCCATGAACTGCACTTATGTGGTAAATTAGGGCTTCGACTTTGTGAATCTCTTGACAAGGTGGACATCAGTTGATACTGGTGCTCTACTTTCCACCGATACAACACCACAGTTTCCATAGAACTCACCGCTTGGTTCATGGCGGTGCGACAGATTAAATAGAGATTTACTTTTAGTGGTTTAAATTACTTTTATACCGGGATTTTCCACTCTGTTCAACTTCAGGCATTTCTGAGCCAGGTGATTGGTACGCTTCGCTTGAGATCCCAGAGGGAGATCATATCTATGGGCATGGAGACGTGAAAGAACCAGATTACGCTGTTCTCCAGGGGTGTTATCCGAATAATGGGGAAGAGAGTCTGTATTATGGCTTTACCAATGTAGATCAACCACAGGACGAGGCTTTAGAAGCCCCGCGAGTGAAAATCGTGAGTGGGGCTGACAACGAGGGCACTAACACAGTAGCACCAGTGTACTCAGAAGGGCCTTACCCTGACAGCTCAGAAAGCCATGGACGCTATGGTACTCGATCAGTAAATGAACCATTCTATAACACTTTGGAAGAATCCTACCCAAACAGTGGTTTCGAAGACAACAATGACGAAGCGATATACAACACCCTGGAAGAGCCTTACGTTACTGGTGCGGACGAAGAGGGCAGTTACGGCCCCACAACTTTGCAAGAGCCTGTGTATAATGTCTTACAGAGGGTCGCAGCGCAGAAGTGAAAGCGGGGATTAAATTAACGTATGACAACGTTCAATGATAATTGAGAAACAATGAAATGTAATTAAAAGCAGTGACTGTCTTTGTTCGTTCCCAGAAACCGTTTAGGATGACACTGCACCGCTACCTTCAGTTAACAGTTACATCTCGCATTTCGCTTTTCCAAACGACAATATTAAGCCCGAGAAAGTGCCAAAATTTCCCTTAATTTCATAAATTATCTATATTCGATCGATCTTTCTATCTCAAATTGACTTCATCAAAAGTAAATTTTGAAAAAAAAAAAAACACTCCACATGATATCGTTTAAACATTGGCGAGGTTTGTAGCAAAAAGGTATTAAAAATAGTGGACACGAAGTTAGTCATATTGACAATACAATAAATACGTCTTCATGAAGTAATGCGTTCGTTAAATTTTCCAATTTTTCTTCATGGCAGATATTTTTGCTTATCTCGTGAAGAAGTGATTCAAAGTTATATCAGGCTTTCCTTTCTAAACCTTGATCACTGAAATTTACAATAAATGGGCGAACGATCAGTCGGGGATCTCCAGTCTAAAAAATAAAAAATAAAGATTTGCACTTATTTGTCGATAGCAGATTACTGTAACTTGACCTGAGGTCTTCAAAGTATTGGTTGAGGTCCGAACAGCAAGTCTTCAAAACACACTAGTCAGAGCCTAATATGTTGTCATGTCAGCATAGTAAGCTTTGTAGGTCAAAGTTGTCTCAGTTACAAACCCATACTGTATATGTATACCGGAACACTAATCGGTATTAGCGACCTTTAGGTGTACGAGTACCACTACGAGTACAAGTTCTCCGTACTGAGCACGCGCATTAGGTTTCGAGGTGGAAATTTTTCAAGTGCGCGTGCTCAGAACGGAAAACTCGGACTCCAATCTATAGGTCCCTATTGTCTTTTGCCCAAGGAAAGTCATCCTATGCTGCGATAATTATATATATACACCGGAATTTAGAAAGATCAAACTGAAATTTTGATTTTTTAGAGAACAGTACTGTCATACAGAACAATTTACCAATTTTATCAGTTTTGAAATAAAATGAAAAACAATTTCCATTCTATACCTTAGAAAGAAATAGAATTTTCTAAACAAATGAATAAACAAAAAAGTTCACAGACTTTAGAGGACTGTGTACAAAGTTATTGCATTGACGACCTAGTGAGTGATCTTTTTATTGACGCAATAAGCGTCTTCAGTTCTCACCACCATCCTGGCCAAAAATGATTTTACAAGAAGATGGCAATTCCAAACTTGGCGTGCCAGTGTTATCCCTGAGTGATCAATATTCAAGAGTTTTCACTGATATAGCGTGCAATCATAGTTATTAGCAGTTTATCTACCAACCCTTCAAGGCGGTGACGTCTTCACGAGTGCCAAATTTCATTTACTTTCGTGAGCAACACTTGATCGAGTCTCGTTCTGTGTTAACTGTGAAAAACGTTTCGAAAGGAACTGGACTGTGTGGGTTTGTTTTTCATCATGAACACCGCGGGAATCTCAGCAAGGGTACTGTCAGCCTTATTTTACATACAGCACGCACAAACAGCATTTTTTAACATTTCAAGAATAAGACCGCATGGAGATGATGGATGGACAAATGGCGTAGACGACTTTACGATTCCTTCCTCGATGTGCCTTCATAATCCACCCCAAAATTGCACATTTTTCAACGCATTCAACGTTGCTCACACCGGTTGCAGGTGTGAATGCCTTCCAACTCAGACAACATTCGCCTTTACTGAAGGTCGATGGCATTGCCTAGACAAAGAAAACAATGAATTGCGCACAAAGCTACAGTCCGAGCAATACAGCAAGCCTGGCGAAAAAGGTAAGCGGAATGTAATTTGTAAATAATATCTATGACTAACAGAAACACTGAAAGAGTGAGAATTGTTTCTTCCAAAACAAAGTTGTTGAGTTAAACATCTTTTGGTGGTCACAACATTGCAGAATGTGTAAAAGTTAACCTGTTAAGCGTTAAAGATGTGCAAAAAGGACAGCTTGCGTAGGTGTATTTACGCAAACTTTTGTGTCTATCATGACGTTATAGAAATTATCTGCTGAGAACATGACTGCGTTGTAAAACAAGATATTAAGCTGAAATTCACAGGGGCAAACATAACAGCCATGCATGGAAAAGTGACATCGAAAAGCCCAGAGAGCACTCATCACCATTGTGAATACAACTGAGTTGCCACAAAGGATTTACTACAATTCAGTCATGTTACTACGCGTTCTGAGCTTTTCTGAAATTAAGACCGACAAAGAACTATACCAATAGTAACTCAAGCGCAGGCCCATTTCAATCAAGGCTGATGGCCCTCTCGGAGATACGGTCCGCAGAAAGCCACCGAAAAGCTGAGCGCCCCTAATCATTCGCGCGTGTGTAATCCACTTGAGATAATTGTTAGCCAACATCCTCCCCGAAAGGACTACCTAAAATAGCCTTGTACAGTTGTAACCTGACCTATCCTGAAACGCTTAAAGTGAAGGCCCAGCATAATCTGCAGAAATCACTATTTTACCCAGTCAACTTAACCAAGAATAGCTAGAGGACCCCTTTTGCACTTTTGTTAAGAGAAGTTGCTGATGGTCGCTAGTGAAAGGTAATAATGAGATGCACTTGAGAAATATTAGACCAAAAGGCTTCACAGCAAATAATGCAAAAGACCACACTCAGCCCTCAAGTAGCGCCAGTATTCCTTTTATTTGAATTCTGTTTTAGACCTTCAACTGAAATTATTGCCACACACTAATTCCGGAGACATCAGTGGGCTGTAGAAGCCAGCGGAAGAAATATTAATACCTCCAAAGGCGTCACCCCTTTTTTTAGCAAACGCCACCCTCTCACCCAGTCGCGCCAGCTATTTTTTATACTGCACTTTATAGAGTTTCTCCATTGTAGGTTCTCACTCTAAACTGAACCAACATTGAAGTTTGACAGCCAGTAGTGGCGGACAGTCACCAGTGGAATTAAGATGTTCAAGAGAAAAAAAGCATACTAGCTCTAAAGGCGTCTCCTTGCTTAGCTTGTACCTCATACCATTTCTGTACGCTTTCAAGTCAAAAATTGCAGCAACGAAGCCATTTTTAAAGGATGAATGCTGATATTGTCCAGAGGAAACAATACGCTCATCAGAAAAAACAACAACAAAAGACTTGATCTTGCTCCTACTTCAAAAAAGAAAGCAAGCCGAACACTGTAACCAAGTCGTCGCACCATATAATGAAGTCTAGGAGTTCTACATTTTGGGCTTTCACTTTAACTTATACGTGTACCAACGCAGATTCATTTATTTTTTAAATCTAGGAAGCAGCGGCTGTTAGTACTCAAGAACATTATTAGTCCAAGGGGCGAGACTTTGAAGGCCCATATAAAAGTGCAATTTGTGTGTCAAGGAATTCCGACTTTCACACGAGATTCCACATAGGCTGATGTTATGATAGAAATAACCTATTGCTGTTACTAACAGTATAAATCTAAACACAAATCATTAAACGCGGTGTTGCATTGTTACTAAACCTAGAACATTCGGGAAATGGTGAGTGGAGTGTTTCTCCTGAGTATTGTCTTTGACACCACATCCTTTAAACTAGAAACCGAGCACTTGGCCCTGGGCTGAATATCACAGCATCCACTGCAGAGAACAATGATGACTCGTGCAAGTTCGCAATGAAACTATCAAGGCAATACAACGCGAATGCAATCATGGTTTGAAATTATAAATTTCGAAATTGCCAATTAGTCTTATAGTCGCGGGCATGACTAAGGGTGTGGCCAATTAAAACCAGCTTTTTTGCTTAAAGTGGCGCTTAGAGAAATTAAACTACTGTTATAAGATGGCCAAAAAGTGTTTAGGTCAGTTAAATATTTATGCAGCTTATTTCGAACTCTCTGAATCTGTCACCGCGACGCTGGAAAAGGGTTTATTCATGGCAATATTATACGCAATACTTTACGAGCGTTATGCATTTTGAAAGGAAAGTACTTACATTTTTTTTAATTGTCGGTTTCAAGGTTGTTCAACGGACATGCAGACCTTGTTTGTCGACGAGAATCTCAATTCTAGTGTCAGGGTACTAACACTAGGCGACGAAAAACCATTTTCACTAACGGGTAGTTTTAGCAGCTGCGAGGTGGACACAAATTATTCTTGGTATTTTGGGTGCAACGATTCGCGACTTTCGTCACAGAGATATCTCATTGCACTGAACAACCTGTTTACGTTGGAAAAGGGGAACAACTATTACACTTTGAAGGTACGAAATTGCTGTTTTCATACCGTTTCATTTCCTTTCTAAATTTTCTTGTGTTTTTTTCTTCTTTGATAGCATATGTTGAAAATGACTTAAGAAAAAAATCGTCAACTCAGTTCAATTTATTCCTACACATCACTATGCAGCTGACGATTGCAGTAACAGCTGTCACGACTTTTCTTGCTTTCAAACAAAGTGACTTTTAAATGATCTCATATGAACGGAAATGAATTGACGAATAAATGGTTTGATAGATGAATCAATCGAATGAAACAAACAACAACAAACCAACAAACAAAAGATGAACAAACATCCACAGAGTATAAACTGTAAAGTATTATGTAATCAGTGATAATTGTAGTAGATACGGATGATTTTCCAAGATAGTTGCACAGTCAAGCGAATTTGAACACCTTCAACAGGTTGGCAGGAATGCGGTGGACTTACAATTAATGCAAGGGAGGATCATCAACTTGGGAATATCATGCAAAAACGGAACAGCTGCTGTAGCTAAACGTCGTTGCCTCTTATTCAAGTTAGAAGGCAAAATTGAATGTAAGTGTATACGTCACGGTTGCCTTGTTCATAATAGGGAACTTAAGCAAGGGCGACGAGGACGGCTACCATATCGTCATCTGAAATCATAAAAGCGTGTTCTCGTAATCACTTCATGCTTATTGCAACTCGTTCCGCGTGTAAAACAATTGCTAACTGTCCAAGAGCAGAACTGGCATGAACGCGATTAACGCTAAGAGAGAGAATGGAAAATTCATCGTCGTGCACTCACGTCCCACACAAAACTCCAAATTTGGTCATTTCACGTCTTTGTTTAGCCAAGGACGGCAAATAAATGTACCAAAATGTAAAACGGACGTGCAGAGCGTGCGGGGCATTGTTTTTGCTCATTAAACCCATTGTTTTGTGGCGATCTCGTTATCTTGGACGTCGTCCTTGCTTAAGTTCCCCAGTGGTGCCCCAAAACTATTCCACTGCATAATTAATTACCTAATTGCAAAACATGTTATTATTCGTTCACGTTCCCACGTTATCGCCCGTGCTGGTGGCGTCGGTTGATGCTTCGCGCCGTTTGGAGTTTAAATTTGGTCGTTCCGCTTGAAGCGTTGTCGTTTCGTCCTGTCCTCCCCTATCCGCTGATATCCTCATTCTATGCCTATTGCCTCATCAGTCGCGGACTCTTGCTATAACTTAATCTTATGCGACGAGGTAATGAGTATGCAGTGAGGGTATGGTACAATTCAGTTTATTTAATTCTAAATTATGCAAAGATCACGAACGCATTTTCTGTTGTTTGGTATACGAAAATGGCAGCCTCATCACGTGGTTGAAAACAAGGAATTGAAATTGATTGCCTCATCAAACGATCACGCATTGAATGTTTCACTTGTTCGTAATAAATTGTTGCAGTTTTAAATCGCAGTTACCTATCACTGAATTCATTTTTGTCCAGGTTTCGTTCCTAATACAGATTTGAAAACGTCTTCAACAACATCAACCGTGCAACCAGTGACAATTCCAGGCCCATCCAAACGGCCACTTTCACAGACCTCAACAAGAGGGCCGATGCCAACAGCTTATGATTTCAGTTCATTACCCACTACCAATACAGTGACGTCTTCCATTCCCACATTACCAACCACCACGGTTGTAAAGGGAAACGATACTTCACTTGTAAGTACGATTGCTGGATGATGATGTAATGACGCGCCTGCGCACAAACTGAACAATGGCCATGGAATATGCAATGATTTTAGTGCACCCTTTTCTGCCTTAACT
>BLFK01000093.1:729978-749339 GCA_014634185.1 Astreopora myriophthalma | reverse complement strand
CCATCTTGGCACACCACTCGCTCAAGTCTTCTCTCGACTTATGACGTAGATTAAGGAACACGTGATAACATCAACGCTATAAGGATTTTTGTAGGGTTGATACGTAAAAATGCCTGAAAGATTCGTTGCCGCTCGATGTAACAACACAGCGGATCTTGAAAAAGGAATCGATACTTTGGCGTTCCACGCCAACATGCGTTCCTTAATCTACGTCACAGCGAGCCCATGAAACGCTGACCAGCGGAAGGGGTATACCAAATAAAAGTAGGATTTAAAAAATCGTAGAAAATTCGCGTTTCGTTCGAATCAAAAAATTCTTTCGCAGAAGTTCATTTTTTAATATGGACTTTCAAATAGGAAAATAAAATTTTCATGACATGGGCGCTTTAACTGTACTTGCGCTAAAAAAATAGAGTTCATTAAGTGGTTTTACGGTGAAGAACGTAAAATTAAAAGTCGTATTTTCCTGTTCGTTCCCTTATTTTCACAGCCAGAACAGTGATAGAGACGAAGATACACAGGTCAGTTCTGCTGCGATCACTACAAAAAATATTATTCACAGTAAACCGTTGAAAAATACCGAACGAAGAAAACGAACATTATTTAACCAATAGAGGACTTTTTCGTGTTTACATAGCCTCATCTAAACACTCGGGGAGAATTCTCGACAGTTATGCAAACTCTCGAATGCGTCTCGGGTTTGCATAACTGTCTCGAATTCTCCCAACTCCCCGAGTGTTTAGATGAGGCTATGTAAACACGGAAAATGTCCTCTATTGCTTTTTTCTCGCGAAGCGAGGGCCGAAGGCCCTCGCGTAGCGAGGTTAATTAATTTGTCGGGCCGAAGGCCCGCGCTCGGGAGCTAAGCCGTGCGAATTCGAGCGGAAAAAATATTTATATATATATATGTTGCAGTTTGAAGGGACCAAGGACGGACAACCCCTGAATGACACTTTTCATTGGAGAAAAACATTTTATGCCCTGAGCGGGAGTTGAACCCACGTCCCCCTGATGAAAAGTGTCATTCAGGGGTTGTCCGTCCTTGGTCCCTTCAAACTGCATTGATTAACTACATTTCGCTGAGGCTTGGACTGTGAATCCTTCCTGGATCCTCCTGTGGGCAGAGATGCGCTGTTGGCTCGAGAGACCCTCTTTACAAATTGTCTTCTTCCCTCGTCCGCCTGTGAATCACCGTTCTGGTTGATCCAGCGTCATCTAGTTGGGAGAAACATGGGCCCGGGAGTACCACGTGATAATTCCCATTCGCTATCTAGATTGGCCACGTAGCCAGCATGGTTGCTCTGATAGTGTAGTGGTGATCACACCCAACCGGTAATCAGGGGGACGTGGGTTCAAATCCCGCTCAGGGCGTAAAATGTTTTTCTCCAATGAAAAGTGTCATTCAGGGGTTGTCCGTCCTTGGTTCCTTCAAACTGCATATATATATATATATATATATATAAATATATTTTCCGCTCGAATTCGCACGGCTTAGCTCCCGAGCGCGGGCCTTAGGCCCGACAAATTTATTAACCTCGCTACGCGAGGGTCATCGTCATTGTAGTCATCATCATCATCATCATCAACAACTACTCCTTACTTACTTTTAGGTGGGAATAGATCGTTTTCAGTCAAGTGAACGGCGGCCATACAATAGGACATATTTGCATAAAAACGGAGTTCAATTCCCCGAGGATTGTTTTGGGACACCGAAATGGCCGCCGTTTCTTTGTTTATGTACACCAATATGGCCGGCATGACGTCATGTGAAAACGATCTATGGGCCAAAATAACAAAAAAAAGAAAAAGAAAAAGAAAATTACAAATTCCAAGTATACAATAGTTAGAAATAAATTATAAGTGATTCAGCTTTCAGCAGTGGTCTATACTAAATAATAAAATTACTGCGTGAGGCATTTACAAAAGATTCAGTCTACGTTAACTTCGTTGTCACAGTCATCGTTATATCATCATCATTGTTAGAATAAGCTATGACCAAGATCACCTAGCAAACTGTCTTTTGTGCATAACAGTGTTACAGTGATACAACTGCATGTCTGATATCTATTTGTATCTTAGGATTCAGCAGCGCCCGGTACATTGTCGAACCTTGCTATTCCATCGCAGGATGGTTACAGTGGTTACTTTACACTCAGCTTCAGAGAAGCAGGTAGGCATCACTCGCATGACTAGAGTTAACTTTGCCGAGGAAATCGAGGGAGGAAAAATACCCTAATGGTATTGCTTTAACGTGACAGACGTTTCTCTGCTCCAGGAAAAAAACGTGTTATTATATCAGCAGTTCACTTTTCATTGTTATGTTTTCAGCCACTTATGCATCTACTTATCAAGTTCCTCGGGGAATCAGAAAATTATCCATGCACGAAATGTCCAACCCATGTATGGAGGAAGACCCTGACGCAATGCACCTGTATGAGCCAATTGACGTCCCCGGTGGACATTTCACAAGACATTCAGAAGTGAGGGCAGACAACGCGGCGCCTATTGCCACAAATACAGATTGTGCACCAAGGTTTCAAAATAATGGACCCATCAATCTTGAACAGCGCGTGTACAATCTCGTCGAAGAGCTATCTCTAGCCTGCTCGGGCAACGCCGTCAACGATGCTACCAATGACGGGCCCAGTATTGGTATTAGTGCAGGCCTCCACGATGGTTGTAATTGCAGTGCTAACGGTGGTTTCATCGGCGACTATAGTGAAACAGAACCAGTATACCAAGTTTTAGAGGAGGTTATTTATAGGAGAACAGAGATATCCCAGCCTTACAGTTATGACAGATCCACAGACGATCCAGTTTATTGCACTGTGGATGAACTTCATGAAGACGTCTCCAAATCAACATCTAACTGCTGAGCGTTTGCGTTCTCAGTGGCCAATAAAACTGGCAATAATAACAATAAAAAGAAATACAATAAAACCATATTTCACCACAGGATTCCGTAAATAACAAATGAAGTGAAACTCGCAATATATACTGAAACCCCCAAATAGCATAATATCGTTTCCCGTGGACTAAAGATTTTCCTCCTGTTAAGATCGATATTGATGTAAATTTGTTGAAATAGATCAATTTGTTTGCTGTTTAAGTTACAGGGGATAGAAATAAACTCAAAGCAAAATCTTTTTTGGTAAATTATGCGTTTGCTTGTCCAGATCTTTTTTCGAGAACTGCTATGCACGCTTAAGTGCCAAGAAAATGTTAAAAAAATGTTAAATATGCCCTATTTGCTGTCATCCTAGACACAATTTGCGAAATTCTAGTACTCAAGTAATTGACGTGAAAGGGTTACCAGACTTACCAGGAAAGATAGCGTTATTTGTTTTTCCAAATTTCTGCCCACGGTATTCAAGGACCTAGGTCTTACCTGCGGCCTCTGGTTGACACTTTTAGTCCGGAAGTCCCGAAGTCCCGAGAGATCCCTCGTCAATAAGTAAAATCGTCTGGCATTAGCTAGGGTAAAATCTATGAAGTCACTATCGGGAGTGAAAGGGGTAAAGGTTTAACCATAATATCGTCCCTCAAAGAGTCAGTTTTTTCTTTTCCAGAGTTAAAAGTAGCAGAATGAAATTTGAAACAGAATTAGTATGAATTGCAGCGCAAGAGAAGGTAAAGTACTCCGTAAAAGAAAAAAAAAAGCTGACCTCTCCAGCGCTAGTCCTGTGTAACCTGGGTACAAAAGGCATGATTCCTTTAATCTTTCTAAGGTGGTCACTTTATTCTTATCTACTTATCTGACACCAAATTTTAGTGCTTCAACCCCACCGATGCAGAACAGCAGTTTCTTAGGAAACCACCACCCCGCTATTCATTCGTGCGATAACAAAATTTTGCAGAAACGTTTTCTTAATTACTACCGTAAAAAACACAAAAGGTTGATGGTCCAAAGAAAGCTATCTAATTGTTCTTTGATTACATATGGGATCCTAAACGACAAGCCTCAACCGCTGGTGCACGGATGTGCATATATATTGCTATAAGGCATGAAAAACACGCAACCCGTCTCCGTTTGAGTATGCAAATGCAATCAGCTATTCTGTTCGCCGTTTCGTGTTTTATAACCTAAAACAAGTATGATAAAACGTTAGCGCGATCGAGCAGAGGGGCAACAGCACTGACAACTCTGAAAGCAATGCTGGGATCAACTAAAGTGAAAACAGGGTCATCGCCAAAGGGTTTCATTTCGTTTTATCACTTTGGATGTGATTTCGTAACTTCGTGGGTGTATCTTTCAAGCTTCCTGAATGTTCGATCTTGCGACAATATACATCATTTGGTGGTTGTCTGCGCTCGATGAACAAAAAAATAAATATGAAGGAATATGTAAGGACGTTTGTATGTCCACGCTTATACTCACTCTGACATGTTATGATGGCAAAGCCCGTGGAAGATTGTTTTGTAGAATTAAATACGACAGGAACAAAGTTCCTTGCATAACATCCAAATACTACAACAATGTTAAGACCTTTACAAAAAGGTGGACTTCACGAGTGAATCTTGTCACGTATATCAAATAGTGGAGCAATATCTCGTTTTCACAGTTCTTGAAACATTGCGGCAAAGATCTGCCAGATAAGGGTCCAAAATTTTAGAAATGAAACCAAATTGACTCAACGTGTTTCTCTACAGTTTTTCGCTTACTTTTTTTGGTATCAGTTTAACTACGCCAATTTTAATAGAAGATTTAGACACAAAAGAACAGAATTACTCCCTGATAACAAAGCACTCATACTTCTAATCGCTTTACGGTGAAGCAATATAAGTATACACACAAAAGCAACACAGTGAATTTGTTATGAAATACATGGTGTAAGTGCAGCAAAATGTTTGAAACACAATTTTTCCATGGCTTGACTTGGATGCGGCTAGGCTAGTTCATGGGAGGTTTCTTCTTGATTTCTTGGCAAAGCTGTTTGAAAATAATTCGTTTTACTTTTTCTTATGCGTAAAAGATTCGTTCAAATTCAACGGAAAACATCAATTGCTTTCTTTTCATTTTTTTCCCCTTCTTCCTTTTTTTAGGAGAGCCATCCATACTACATTTTAACGCTGAACCAACAACAGTCAAATTTTTGCAAGTCGCAATCCACTTGCATCCGTAGCATCCTAGACAACAGAAGACAGTGAATCGTCCCACCGCATTAACTAACTCTTAAGTAAACAAAATGCATCCTTATTTTGGGGTTTTCATTGATTTAAAGACATCGTTTAGCATTCTACGGCGAGACCAAAATGTCGTGACAGCGAGACCAAAGTTCCTTGACATAGCCCAATGAAAGCTCAGCAATCTCTTTGCAGATTTCTTTTACGTAATTTATTAGCTAATTAACGCAATGTTCTGTCAGTCTGCGCTCAATCATGAAGGCACCAATTTGGGGATAAAATCAACAAAGACAAATTGCGTGCGCTTAAACCCCTGTGCGGGGAACGGAAACAGGGAACTTTTCCATATCTAAAAAACGTGATGTCATTTCTAACTGTAAAGTACTTCGAACAAAGCGAAAATGTTAGAAGGGAAGTAATTAATGGCCTTTTCAATTTCTTTGATTTAGTGGCTCGGAAGCCTCGAATTGAGTGAAGAAAAAAGTCACTAGCACCAAGAAATTGTTTAATAAGGCAATTAAAAGTCACTACTTTTAACAGTAATTTATGTATTATCTGTTAACTTGTAGATTTATAAAAATTCAGTCTAAGCGAGTCGAAGTTGACCCCTCAACACAGAGTAAGAGCTGAAACTTAAATCCAGAAATGCCAGAATTTAAATTGAATTTCATGAGCTAGAAATTCTATCTGGGAAAACTAATTCTTGACTTTAAAATTTCCCTGCTTACCAGTTATAGTGCTTCAACAATATTTGCTTGAGTCTACAGATTTTCCTTGGAGTTTGACCATAGCAAAAAGAAATCAAGCATAAGAGAATTTATGTGGAGGCAGTGGAAACAAGATTAGTCCGCTCGCAGTTTAACAGAGGAACAACCTTCTCAAAGGCTATAAAGTAATTGCTCGTGCGGTATTTTTTGCCGTGATTCCGCAAGCCTTCCGTGTTCCGATTGTTCGCTCTCTTGTCTCAATAACCTTAACAGTTGCTTAAGTTTAGATCGTACTTTACGCGAAAACTTCTTCTTTTGTTGTCACTGATCAATATCGAATCCCCCCACGCACAACGGATCCCTCGTCGGAATATGCTTTAACCCGAGACTATAGAAGAATGCGATTCCAAATTCTCACGGTATCATTTCAAGTTCATATTGAACTCAATTAGGAGAGTTAAAAGTCAAAAAAATATTCCAACTATTTTTCGCACTTTTTAAGCTGAGCATTCTTTGTCGCATTTCTGGGAAAATGACATCTTTAAATATTTCGACGCTGACAACAGAAGCGTCCACATCAGATCTCATCGGTTATTTTGGTCGAATGATAAAGTCAATTGCAATATATGCCCTGGCTATGTACGACCGCATCAGAGATCATAGAGTTCCTGCCACCAATGAAACAAGAGGAGCCAGTAATTGCATCCTTTTGGCTCAATATTCGCAGATGATATTGCCTTGGGTAGACTTGTTCCCGTGACAAGAAGACGCTTTAGAAATTGCTCCATCCTTGAAGAACACTGTACTTGATTCAGCGAGTGAAAACTGAACTTCAACGATCTGCCCAGCAACGACTTGATCAACCCTGAAGCTTGGATCGAGAAGACTTGTGCACAGGGGGCACAATACGAACTTACTTTGAAAGAGCAGGACTCCAGTGCATCCAGTGCGATTCAGTTGGGATTTTAATAACCCGTGGTAGACAGAATTATACAGTCCATTGTTTGACAAAAGCATAAGCTGGGAGTTAGTTGAATGCGATGACTTCGTTTTTTAACCTTATGTTGCTGCTCTCTGGCTCAAGCTTGATGGTTCAAGCGACTGAAATGAGACTGGTTCGAGAGGAAAAGCAGCCTGAAGACGATTTTCTTTTGCTACGAGCATCTTCCGAATGTCCCCTGTCTGAAGGCTTTTACATTCCTCAATGCAGTAAATATGACGCTACGCCGCTTGACGCAGGATGTTGGTGCAATTGTGATACAAATAGTCGCAAAAATCAGACCTTCTTTGAACCAAACAATACTTGTGTTCCAGTCAATGTCGCGCGTCAGATATCAGGTGAGGGCACATTAAATATACTTAGCCAATCCTTCCATTACGAAATTTACACAGACTGCTCATGTTGCATATCTTTCTTTTTAGCGCGGTTTAACTTGACTATATACACGAAACCCTCGACTAGGAGCGTTTAAGACACAGAACACTCTGTATTATGCTCCGATCACGATTCTTGTGCAGTTGAATTCTTGGATGAAAATCTTATTGGACTTATTAATCCTTTGAATTTCAAGACTTTGACTATTATCATTACCGTAGGCACCATTCCGCTTGGATGTTTGGTGCGGAGAATTGTCGCGTCTGATTTATTAAATGAAAGCTACCAAGCTAAGTTTCCAATTTTTCCAAATTGTATTATAACTGCATTTTCAAGGGTAACATAAATAATTTCTTCAGTGACATCAATGCGCAATTCATAAAACAGCATTGGGTCTCAAATCTAATCATCTTGAATCTCCAACAACGCAATTCCAAGTTCACTCTATGTTATGTGTGTGTAATCAAATCAAATCTTTCAAGCAACTGAGAAAACATTTGGCATTAGCATCTAACTTTTCTTCAAAAATACATCACAAAAACAAAAGCGCAGTTTTAAGCTACCGCTCTTGAATATGTTGTAAGGAATCGCTACTGACTATAGATTTCGTCCCATTGAAGTGCCACATCCAGGAGTGGAACTGCCATCCTGCCCAGTTCACAATGATGACATCAATGGACTATTCTTGCTTTCAGAGGTTTGGTTTGTATCTACAGCCACAAAGAGATTGTCAAACCATACCTTAAAAAACAAATCATTCCCTGCAGAATGGCACATTTAGAAATTCGCTTGCACAGATCTAATTATAACTTGTACACGTTCGATTAGACAAAGTTCTATATAATAAGACTACCTTACAGAATATTCTAGTTAGAAAACTAGTTTATTATATTTTCATCCGTTTCGAAAATTTATGTTGTCATAATCTCAATCCCTTGTATATTTGTGAAAGGATTGTATGTACACCAACACCAGCTGAAATGGTTCTAACAAAAACAGACATATGTGTCAATCGACAATCTAACACCACGAGAGAAAAATGAAGACAGATCAGACAATAGTGGACTTGGTTTTCATACATGAGAAACGTTTTGAGCCATACAGCCAGATGCTTTAGCCATGTGTTCGATGAAACGTCGTCGTGGAACCTAAAGTGAACTAAGTATTAAAATGGAACTGGATACTTAACAATAATTCCTGCCTTCCAAATGTAGCCTTCTTATACTTAAGTGGAAATTTTTTCTTCCTTTTCGTTTTTAAAATAGCGTACGTTTCACTAAGCACTCGTCAGACGGTCGAGGAAAAAAGATTGATACACGAATATATGCCTGATCACGTTTGCTTATTTTTAAACAACCACACGGCCAAGAGGAAAAAAAAAAGTCTAACTCGTGATTAAATAAGGAAAAGTTGAAAAGTATCTATGGTAAAATATTTCGGTGTAAATAATAGTAAAAATTTTGTGCATTGAAGGACGATATTGACGAGGAACAAGTGATCGTAGGGTTGACTTTATTTCCCGGTGAAACACTTCCTTTGAGCAAACCACAGGTGCCGCAAGCCAATGAGTAATTTCATTCTTACTTGATTCATAATTAAACAGTAGTTAGTAAGGCGAAGACAAAATAAACCGCCGCTCCATTGTCGCTCAGTAATTCGCCAGATCCTGCCGAACATGAAGATATTTGCCCTACTGTATTAAAACTGACGCACAGGACGGATCCAGAAGACGATAATTGTCGGAACTACCTCGGTCGGCAAATGAGTGGGAAGGCTGACCATCTAGCTTACGTTGACAGTTAAGAGGAACTGCGTCGTTTCCGCGTGACGTGAAGCCGGCGTTTGGGCCACGTGGGCTTTTTTTAAAGGGACAGTCTCATGGGAGATATAACGATTTTTTAAATCAAAATTCACTAAATGTAAACTTAAAACACTTTGTTGGCATTCGAATAGTTTCTAAATAACTGATTTCGAGAAATGAAGTAAATCTAGAACAAAAGAATGAGGTTAAATTATGTTTAAAGGGATTTTTTGCAAGTTGCAGGAGGAAACTTGAAAACGTCGGCCCGACGTTTTCAAGGTTAGGCCCATTTCTCTCTTGCCCATCTGCCGCTCAAAGCGTCCATAAACATTTTCTGCGCATTGCAACAGCCTTTCAAAAGAATTTGGGCTATTATCTTGCCGCTACCACCAAACAAAAAGTGTCCTTTGGATAAAAATAAAATAAAATAAAATAAAATACCATAAATTGCATGATACTGCCCCGTTAAGTGGAGAAAAGCAAACTTCACTTCCAACTTCAAAGTTCAGAAATGACCATTTTACATCTGTTTTCTCAGTAACCTGGTTATGAAGCAAAAGCGGCGCTGGAGTTGACTTTTTGACACAAAGGTTTGAATTTCTCAAGGCACACTATTTAAGCACAAGAACCACAGGATTTAGAGACAATTAATTAAGTCCCAGGTGCTCAAGATATCATAAAGGTCTTTATGATTTCTACCTTGGTATCGAGGCAAAGTCAACTACAGCTCTAATTCCACTATTAGGCAAGGTAACACACCACCATTAGGTATCGACTATAGTGATAACACGGCAAGTAAACAGGACTAAATAATGATTCACTGATTCTCTTTGCCTACAGGATGCGATTTGCTTTTTGCCGACGAGACAAGGGACAGCTTATTGACATTTTTCCCAACAACTGGGATACGTCAAAGAACAGTCAATGTGCCAGCCAATAAGACTTGTAGCTTGCAATATGAAGGCAATCTATATGTACAGTACCTTGCTTGCGATGGATCCTGGAAACAGGTGCCACCAAATTTTGCGAATGACAGTTTCGAAGTGACTCCGGGCTGGAAGCTAAGCCAATTAAACATCAGGGTAAGAGTTCTATAAAGCAGGAAAGAAAAAACAAACGTGAAGTTGATTGTTTGCAATCACGTTTGATGTTTTCTTTATTTCTTTCTCTACTTGTTTTTCTTTCAGACCAGGCCTGGTGCAACATTTTTAGCCAGCAAGTCAGGTCGTATTTTCAGGATGTCCGTGCAGTGTCGCAGTCGGAATGACATAGACGTTTCTTATAACAGTTCCACGTGTGTGATGTTCAAGGTCGAAGGAAGAGTAACATGTAAGGCAATTAAACGAGCGAAGTGTCTATTTGCCCCACCATAATTGTTAGCTGTGCTAAATGCGGTTTAAGTCTGTACGGAAACTGACTGTGGTTATCATGGGGTTTATTTTATTCCTTACGGCTAGTGTCTTTTTTTTTCCTTTCATTTTTCTTAACAACCATTACCAAGTAAGATGTCGAGCCCGCATATCGATCAAAATAAAGTGACTACATACAATAGCAGCCTATGCTCTAAGCACGCAACTTCCAAAGTGCGACTTGAAACAGCGTTTTCACAAGTAGGTTTATTTTTAGGCTTTTATCGGCATTTCCTTTCGGAAAGTCAATCACATACGTCACTAAAAATAAACTGTTAATACATAACTGCGACACCTCGTCCACGTTAGACATAAACATGGTGGACACGTCAAGAATCTTCATCCCAATCTCCTGACGGTATTTCAATCGATAATTTAAGTATCTACACCGAAAGCAGAAGCTCAGATAAAAATCTGCAAAACGAAGAACTCGATACGCCTAAAAGCTCAAACAACGAAGAGACAAATACACCTCATCTTCAGAAGAGTTGGCGAAAACGAGAAACAAGCAAGCTTATATCGATCAACGTGGAATTACCATCTACGTCGCAAAAACACGACAAAGTCAGCATTTCTCATTAAACAGTTATGGAGACAGTTGCAGTAGTGCGTGTTCATATTGAGGTTCAAACGGTCGCAAAAGGTTAATTTACAATTGTTTCAGTGAGTGCACGAATTTTAACGGCCCAAAATGGTGGTCTGTATTCACTAAGCCCGGCCAAATTACCGTCGTGATAAACTAAGAGGATTTTTCATTTGACATGCCCTTTGACTGTTTTTTCCTCTCAAGGTCCCATTCCCCAGCAGAGTCCCACGGAACCTTCAGCGACCTTGCCACAGCCAGTTGCAGGTGCAATAACAATCTCCACAGCAACGCTCCCTCCCCTGATCATCCCCGTGGATACAACAAAGACAGCAACGAAGGCTCCCACTGATAAGGTATGGGAATTCAACATCAGTAAAAAAATAATAGCCATCATCATCACCTTTATCATCATCAACAACAACATCATCTCGACCGTCGTCATGGTCACAGTCAATCTTGGTCTTAGTTACTGTTGTCGTCATCATCACGTCTACATTATCATTATTGTTCATTCAGCTAGGTAATAAAGTCGATTTATCTTTTCACAGGTTACTGAAGGTGGAGGAGAGACGACCAAGAGGGTAGGTCATTAGAGAAAGAGGAAAAGCTCCAATTAAAATAGCGTAGATACCAATACAGTAGCTGTGTACCTTTTTTTGACCAGTCAACTATTAACGTAATTGGTATTTGAATTGCCTTCACTCATCTCAGTAAAAACGCTTTAAGTGTGAGAGCACTGAAATGAAGCTGTTACTAGTCGGTCGGTTAGTCAGTCATTTAATTAGTGAATTTGTTTGTTACATAAGTTGCTACAAGATGTAATAAGAGGAAGCGTGCCAGTTATTTGCATCACATAGAGAAAAAATCCTGAGTAGTGAACAGACATCCGTACATTCAGACATGGTTTGATTCTACTCCGGTTTGAGGATTTAATGAGCATAACTTGAAAGTTATAATCCACGACCCAACGTTTCGACACTCCGGCCTTGTGTCTTCACCCCTGATCAAGTTACGTTCATTAAATCTTCAAATGACAGTGGCATCAAACTATGGGGTTGTCCACCTGGTTGCAGTGTAAACCTTAATTTACCTTTACCCTTAATTTGTACGTTCATAATCCCTCTACTATAATCGTGATTAAACCTCGTCCTACTGTCAACTAACGTCGGTTGTAGTGAAAACAATCGGTTCATGGGGGAGGGGGAGGAGGAATTTGTTCTCCTGGGCGCAGAAATCTGGCTTCACCCGATGTTACCTAATGCCTTCTTTTGGTTACAGGTTACTGAGCGCTCAGAAAACCCAAGAGTACTGGGTGAGTCAGGGGCTGCAAAAACAAGCAAGAAAAATACCTTCATTATCGCAGGAGGAGTCGCTGGAGGCATTTTATTGATCGCCTTGATTGTGCTTATCTTATGGCGCTGCAACAGTCCCAGGTGAGATTTTCCTTCATATATATACTTTTGGTTTGGTTTCTTTTTTGTTACTGTTGTTGCTGCTGTTGCTTTGCTGTTATTGCTAATAATGTCAGAGTGTATATTAATTAACAAATTTTCCTCCTTTTAAAGGAAACGACATCATCCACATAGTCGCCTAGACGGTGTAGGTAGGTCACTATTGTTTTAACCACCAAATGGCACTGTATACTATTTACTGAGTATGATATCCAATGGGAGTCGACTCTATTGTAAATGGTTTGGATGATCATATGAAAACGATCGTCTTAGTAAGTGAAGCCAGAGATGGCAGAGCGGAGCGTACTTTGAATTGAATTGGGGGGGGGGGGGCTACGAGCGAACGCCGAAGGCGCCAACCTGTAGAGGGGTCTGGGGGATGAAGGAGTGTTGCTGATGACACTGACTGGCATCTCGACAACCCGAGCAGAAGTCAATTCAGTTAGGAGTGTAATGCAACGAGAGACGCCTTTAGACAACTCTCAACCTACTTACACTTAGGTGGTATTTACACCCAAAGGCATCTTACTAATTAGTAGCGTAAAAAGATCACTCGAGCTTGATAAGAATAAATAATGAAATCAAAGAGTCAACCAACGCAGATGGCACCTAAGAAATGAAATTGCCATAAAAGCTCAATATAAACGATACTTGCAATATGATAGCAAGGCAAGCTGTGCAGCCTTAGTGGTTGAACATAATATTAAATCAACCTGCAAACATAATCAATCTAATCAAGTCCGTTTTTCCTTTTCAGGGTCTATTTCCAGTCCAATCTCACAGGTACAGTAGATAAAACAAACGAATTACTTGTAAGCAGGCCATTTATAGGAAACTCCTAAGACCTTGAAGCCAAAATTTGTTGCGACGTTTGGCTAGCGCTTACGTAAAGTTAGTGCAGACCGGTTTGGTTGGGTCCTTTTCATTTCTAAGCGGTAAAACGGAAACTGTTATATGTGTTAAAATCTAGATTGAATTACTTCATCTTCTTTCCATTTTTTAGATGAGTCGTCACTCAATACCAGTTTACACAGACGCAGCCCATTTTGCACCCATTGGGTCATTCAGCATGCGAACAAATACCATGGGTTAGTGTGAACAAGGGAAACACAGCAGGGATTTGAAATGTCAAGAGAATAAATGCGTCGATAGTATGAAATTGAGCATTGAACTGAGTAAAGACTTTGTGCACAAAGGAAGAAAAAGGCTTGACCACCACATCCACCTTCTGCTACCTTATTTACAGATTGAGCGAAAAAAAAAAGAACATAAAACAAAACAAAACAAAAACAAAAGTAAAAAGAAGAGGAACCGGTGAATCCAAAGGCAACACAAAAACAATTACTTTAGGTTATGAAGAAATAGATTGCAGCAGTTTTCCATCATTGGGTTTTAGCAAACCTCTGGAAGGGGGTAAGATTAAAACAGCAGATCATATAAGCCATACATGTAGTTGCAAGCTAAAACCCTGATCGAAACAGCTTTAGTTATTACAAATCATAGTCCTAGCGTTTTGAGAAATGTGGAGAAAACTAAATTTCCTATGTCATCCTTGAATTCTTCTCGTTACACATCTTGATAGTTTCATAAAAATGTTGAAGGCGATCGCGTAAGGCTGTAGATGGACGTTCATTTTGCGTACCCTCATCGTGGCGTGATATTTTGGTGACAGATAAGTTGCTGCTGACCAAACCTCAATCTAAAACCGAGGTTTTCCATCTGTTTGTTTCCAGACAGCCCTACGTATCGCAGAGGCTCAGACGGAATAATCCTAGGACCAGACTTCAAAAGGGGATCCATATACTCCGACCACTATCCTACCAGTCCTCCACCCAGGCCTCCTTCGAGCAAACGCAGTAGCATAAACGGTCACGTGAATCCAGGTCTCACACTACGGGAAGAAATCGTTACCATGAATCCACTGTTTGAGGGGCAAATTGTAGAGCATAAGGACCTGGACCCATTGAATTGCAGTGATTTTGCTGTTCATCCCGATCAAATTGTGCTTGAAGACCGAAAGAACCCAGCTGGTATGTAATATGCGAACTTTACTTCAGCACTTAAGGTTCGCAACAATTTATCATGCAGTGCTTCCTTATAACCTCACTGACACCTCTGCTCCAGCGATGGAATCGCCATGTTGGATTTATAATGGTTAGGGGACTGAATCGCACGCCCAAAGCTTGCGATTTTCAACAACGTTAGCGAACGAGTTCTGTAGGCTCGGTTGGTTTAAAAGCCCTGGCGTTTCATAGTATCTAACTTGATTTCGAGATAATGACCTTTGCTCCTTCCTTCAAAAAGGCAATAGTCTAGTGTTCATGTATAAAACGTACAACAACCTGTAAATTATAGCAAGGTGAAGATAAGGGGCTTGAGGATACGTTGTGATATTTATCATATAAACTAGCATCTAATCAGCCCGTGTATTTTAATAATACGTGGCCTTCTATTCGAAATTTTAAGTTTCAGCTATAAACCGCAGTATCAACACAAAACAACTAAACAACAACAAACTAGTGAGAGCTTCCTCTTTGTTTCGAACAGATTTCATCGACGACAACGACACGTACGACTGCCCCGAAGAAATCCTGAAGGGCAAGGCCATGACGTCAACACCAGTGCCAGTGTTCTACGTGGTTGACGATCCCTTCCCAGACAGCATTTCGAACACATTCAGGGGCGACGTGAGGGGCCGCCCAGACGGGCACGTTTATGATGAACCGCAGAGGGACATCTCAAGACGGGAAGACTATGTTGTCATGAACAGTCCCAATGGTAGGGAACAACTCTTTACGATTTCAAAGTAAAATACAGATCAAAACATGCGCTCTTACACGATGGGTAAATAGGCCATTATTTCCGTGTCCATCCTATCCTCGTTTTGTCCAGGCGATATTTGGTACTAATCCTTTGAGAAAGAAATGTCAGTTTTATTTATAAGTGAACGAAAACTCGTTTCACAAGAAAAACTAGAAAATGACCTTGTTTGCTCAAGGATGAATGTTGCTGACATGTTCGCCAGAATTTCACTAAGCTGCCCGTTGTCGGCCTACGCAAAAAAAAAGACTTCGTTTTCTTCATAGTGTTCAGAATATGCAACTTATTAATGTAATGTTGGTGATGGTTTACGGAATGCATCCGTGGAAAAGGTGATATACTAGTTGCTTGGCACGTGGTGAAGGAACAGCTGAAAAGCAAATCAGAGCCTTAGGCAAACGTATCCGAGTTTAGAATCGTTGAAAGATATGCAGTCAACATGCACTACAAGCTTTAACGTTAGACATATAACAGATGATTGGAAGGGGCAGAAATACACCAATGCTCATTGCAAAATCGAAAGAAGAAAAAACACGAGAAGATTCAGACTTGGCGATGCTAAGAAGGTAAAAACCCATGGATTTTGAAGGAATAGCGGAGAGAGAAAGGTTGTGAAAATGCCACTTTTTGTAGAAAGCAATTACGCTTTTGACTTGGTATTTGTTTTCCCCAAGATTGGATCAAAAAAACTCGCACGAACTTGTTAACAATAAGATGCAAAACCACTGAAACCAATTGCCACTTAGCCTATGAAGTCGTTTTTCCTCGCTAGGCGCGGCTGCCTTTATTCGGCTAAAAGATGTATTTCCTTCAGAACGTAATTGACTCTGTTAATACTTTGTTTCACGATTTGGTTTTTGTTTTACGACACTCAATTGAAAACCGCTCTAAAGCACATTGTTATTTTAGCCGTAGGTTACACTCACGGGTACGACGAGCCACGACCTAATCCAAACCACGGCATCTTGAAGGTTGGATCAATGCCTCCTAACAGCCAGCGATACGACTATGATGACGGCCATATGCAAGTGATTTAACGCAGAGTGGACTCTTGTAGCACACTGCCAATTCAAAGCTAGATTTCTGTGACTGGAAAGAGATAGTACAAGGACAGTTTTAACGAACAGCTTTTTAATGACTAGCGCCGGTAAATCTTAAAATTAGGGTATCGACATCTAGTCCATTCAAGGGATGATGACCACAGCAACTGTTACAAGCCCCAGCGCAGTTTACTACCCTATCCGTTTAGCTTGTTCTTCCAGTGACTCCTAATTGGTTGAGTTATGCACCTAGCACGTTAATAACCAATATGACAAAGGTGTCGTAACATCGAGATCTTTAGACAAGGAACTCAGTGGATTGGATATCACTGACGTGTTTAATTAAGAGTTTTCTCGACTATTAAGCATATAACAACAAAAACGGCAAAAAGTCAACAACAACAATAATAAATTGAAGGAATGATCCTCACACTTCAATTTCCTTCAATTCATTTCTAAATCGCACTTCACAATCATTTCTTTCAAGTGATACTAGTGATACTAATTAAGATTAAGTGATAAACTACAATAAAGCCAACAAGCCTAACAACAAGATAAATAAATCATGCACTAGTTGTTCACAGGCTAGATTCTTTTATCAGTCCAGTGCATTAATCCGCCAGGCGGTATGTAAAATACACGCCACTCCGACTGACCACGTTGGACATTTTCGTGGGTTTTGGTTCATCCCTACACACAGCTAGCTATGCACACGGTGTGACAATACAGTGACAATACTGGGCCTGGGGTTCAATGATGCAGCCAGTATTCCAGTTTTAACCAAAACGTTTTTACTTGTGTGTTTTGATGACGAGTGTATTAGGCATATGAACTGAACAAAATGTAGAGAGTAAAACTATGTTACTTGCTTATATTTGTATCTTTTTCGCAAAAGGAAAAGAACCAAATACTCAAACGATTTAAGCCCAACTGATGTAACTAAATTTTGCTATAATATATTGTATATATAATTTCTTGAGTAACAAGGTTAGTTAGGGTATGTCCCTCATTTTTGCAAATATGGTATCTTATGTCTATTCAAACGATTAACATACCACAAACCTTCGCTGTACCATGCTGTTAGTAATAACAAAGAGTGCTATAAACGGCAATAAAACCTAATTAATACTGCCAGGGATCATTTTGTCCTGCATTCATTTGCTCGGTCTTCAACTCAATTATACGTCAAACGGTAAACACCATCGGCTAACAAGTGCTACTTTGGATCAATTCAGCACAGGATTTAACCTGAACCATCACCTCTTACTACACCAGTTTGAAGGCACATCTCATATAGTCGATTTTTACTTCAGTTGGCGACGTTTCGCATATACGCCCCCTAAATCGGTAGAAATGAAAGTGCTCATGGCATATTGATCATACTTATTTGAAGCCAACGTTCATTTCACAGTTAGACTACAAATTCGAGTTTTCTATGAGTCAATAGATAGTCAACGCAGCGCGTAGCGCCGAGTTTACTATTTGACTCACAGAAAACGAGAACGAGTAGTCTAATTTATTTTAGTAGAAATCCACTCACATACTACCTTCGAATTCATTCCAATTCTTATTGATTTTATTTTTGCCGTTTTTGTTCAAACCGCCGGCTCTTTTGCTACACACTCTCTATCACACAATAGATAGCGAGTAGCGGGCCAATCAGATTACAGGATTAGGGATAGTACGGATTTCTACTAATAACTGCAACTGCAATTGTTTATGGGCTAATGTACCATGCTCTACAAATATGGTCAGCCCAAAATTAAAAGGGAGCTAAAAAGTTAAAGACCTATCCATACTTTGTCTGCGTTTTTAATAAAACAATTATTCCACTCGGGCTTGTTGCATATGAGATAATTGTGGCCAAGTTGGCGGTACGCGTTTCTTTGGTTAACAAGCACGAGTGGAATAATTGCTAACTATATGATGTGTATTGCAGTCACTGTTCTTTCAATACGCGACGTGTCACAGACAGACTGCATTATGAAAGAGTCCACATTTATTATTTATTTATTTATTTATTTATTTATTTATTTATTTGATCGGCCAGGCTCAACGAAATAGAACTGAAGAATTAGAACAGTGGACGGATGCTCAAACACTCAAAGTGCAAACTTTGTCGTGTTTTTCTGAGCATCCTTTGTTGTTAGCCCACTGCACCGGACCGTTTTTCTTTGAAAACGTATTAAAATTGCCAAAGGAACGATATGTTGTATCAAGGCCCGTTTACACGACCGAAAAAATTGGAACGGCTTGGATAAAAAGACGAACGGCTCCGACAAAACGGTACTTGACCCGTTCCAGTCTTATCCGTTCCGTTCCTAAAAAGGTCCATAGGCGGCTATGGACCCCTTTCGGTACGGAACCGATAAAAAACGGTTCCGTACCCACATTTTTGCTTTCCTTTCAACGTGTAAACGTTCGCCCTTTTTTCGGTACCGTTCTGTTACGTTTTTTTCTGAGCCCGTAATACTCCACGTCAGTTGTTTAGCGTACGTCACACGCGTGTTAGGCTTAAATTCTTCAGCGAAAAATGGCGGAGAAACTAGAACTCCTTTCGGAAAACTTCTTTCGGAGAACTCCTTTCGAAGAACTCCTTTCGACTGTGAAGTGCGAATAGAAGAACCGTAAGCCTTGTTTTTCTCCTAATTCGGTACATTCTCTCAGAAGCATTTCTTTGAAGAATGGCTCGCGCTGTCAAACGTGAATTTTGTGTTCTCTTCTTCAGAAGAAATCAGAAAAGTGCTTGTAAATCTATGATAGTCGGAGATACGCACAGTGAAATGTATGTGTAAGCGCACATGAACAACTAATCGAAGCAGTTTTGTTTAATTATGGCGGGCTCTATCGTTATCGGTCTCGAAGAAAACAACGTGTAAACGGTCTAGTACCCGTTCGAAGGGGCTCTCAAGTACCGTGCCTTTTTCTGTTAGGTACATTACAGAATTTGTACGTGTAAACAGGAGATTTCGTCTGGAACCGTACTTGTTTCTAACCGAGACGTTCCTTCTCTTTTAACGTGTAAACGGGCCTTCAGTCCCAATTAAA
>BLFK01000093.1:722478-724978 GCA_014634185.1 Astreopora myriophthalma | reverse complement strand
GAAATTAAAACACAAGCTTGTCACATTCTCCACAGGGCCTGATTTGCCGGTTTGTCACCGAAGTTAATTTCAAGCCAGATATTCTTATCAGTGGAGCTTAAGATGCATGGGTTTTCCATCATTTTCTATTTTCCGGCGTGCCCTAGTGGCTAGGACGCTGGATTTCCATGCGGGTTCAAATCCCGTTGTAAACAGTAGCTGGATTTCTCTTTGACTGTGCCGAATTCAACTCCACCACGCTTTGTAAACAGCCAACTGATTGCCTACTCCCAGTTGGGGTTATTAACATCGTAGTGTTAGGAGAGCCATTGTGGAAACTACCCTTCATACATCGATATCATATTGGTTCACCCATATAGCTCAGTACGCAGCCATTACAACGGTTCTCGGGATTGGTTCAGAAAACAATGAACCCCAAAATACAGCACACAATGGACCCGAACCCTAAACACAGCAGAGCATTGTCCTATAAGATCCTCTACCGATCGTATCGTGATCCTACAGCAATCCTACGCCCATCCTATACCGATCCAATGAAATTATAGGTTGTAAAGAGCTGAGTGTAGACGGCACCTGTAAAACAAGTTCCAGATGAAAGACCGCACCCGCATTTGCCACTAAGAAAGGAGGTCTAAAGAATTACTTGTGTTCAAAACGCCCAAGGATCTCTTAATATTTCAATCCAGATCATGAAACTCCGTCACTCCATGAGCCAGCTTCGCCAACAGTTATCCCGAAAAAAGGCAACAAGAAAGTTCAGGTAAAGAGAAATAACCTTAAACTTTTCGCCTTTCTGGATTCTTTTAGTGGTATTACCTGTACAGTGATCCCTGGAGTGCTGACAATTATTACAGCAATGTGCCTAAACTGAGACTACCAAACGACAGAGGCAAATCGTGACGAACCATAAATTCCAAAATGGCGGCACCCATGAGATAGCCGATAATCATTTTTCCCTTTAATAGTGAAATAAGGGTTCATTATTTTCCAGAATATGATACCAGCATTTCCAACAACTTAGCGCTAATTTGTTAAAGATTATGGGCTGCCTTTAACGTGAAACTGAGTCTAGTAACTTCTTCGTGCAATCATTTATATGCTGTTGCAAGCTACGACGTCGAAGAACACATATCCAAAAATTTCGGCAGTGAAATTGGAAAGTAAACCACTATCAATATACGCGTTCTTTGTCTTTCCCAAAAAGTTGAAACCCTTCAAGGCTTCAGTTTTCAACAAAGAAAGTAGTACAGTAACATAACCTTCCAAAGAACACCACTCATTTTTCCCCTCTTTCCTTGATGCAAAGGCATTTTTGGACTTCATAAATTGCAAGTGAAGAAGAAAAAAATTAATGAATACATTTTTTTTTTCCATGTGAACTCAACAGTCAGTAAAGTCTGTATTGGCGGATCCCGTCCCAAATTGGACAGGAAGCTACCCTCAATCGAATGACTGGCAGACTGGGGAAGTAAAATTACAAAAATCGAAATATTTAATGCTAAGTCAAACAGGAAGCTATTCCAAAGAAAGTGACAGAAAGATCTGGATTGTGGTCGCTCTTAGTCTCGCTGGTTTAGTCTTCATTGCCGTCGTTGTTATCTCTGTGTGTCTCTTTGCAAAATGCCGAAGGAATTGTCGGAAGCGGGAAAGAACAGGTAATTCCTTCATGTCCTACATACTGGAATAACACACAAAACAGCACTTTGTTCTGGTTGGGCCCTGGCAGTAAATGTCCTTTCATGCTACACATGTCGTTAAAACTAGATGTTTAACAGTGACCTGAACAATGTCAGCAAAAAATGTTTGCCTTAAGTAAAACCTACGCACATATAGTATAGAAACATCCATATGGAAGATGCAAGCTCTGGCCCGTGAAATTAAACGTTTCATGCCACCCTTGAGAGAGCCAGAACCATATTGGCGCGAAAATTGTCCCCTACGAGTTGTAACTCCTACACATTGCATCATTAGCATAATTCAGCCCAGTGCCCTCATCCAATAAGAGAATTACTTCTCGTACCCTCCCTATTCATTGCATTCACCGTCAGGGTATCTCTTCTTCCCACAGTCCCCTACTAGAAGGATCTATCAGTGGCCTTTCTGTTCTAATCAGTGTTGGCACTGTGCACCCTATGGTTTGTCATACAGACCACAAACTGGTTAGAAATGTCGCATAAATTCATTGGAAGATAATCCTACAGTAATAGTTTGAGCACGCACAGCCACTGATAACAACAAATCTTGTAACATTGCAGTATCGCGCCACCATCTTGCGGTGGAAACTCCACAGTCCAGATCAGACATCTGCCCAGCTTTGCATGATTATGAGTACGTTCACTATCCGTGTCTCGTTGACGAAGGAAGGACGTTACCTTCCGAGTCTATAGGTAAGTCACGTTGCGTACTTGTCACGCCCATAATAGAATCACATCAGTCATCGTTAAGCCAAGCCGAGTCACGCTACAATCAGTCACAAGTCATTGTTATATAAGCTCGCGCA
>BLFK01000093.1:694978-717478 GCA_014634185.1 Astreopora myriophthalma | reverse complement strand
ATTGCTTGAAGAACGAAAGAATGGTCCGCTTCAGAGATCACCCGAGTGTTGGACCTATTCATATTGATTTTTACCACGTGCGAAAGCTGTGATATTTTGGCATTGAGTTCAGGAACGAACTCCTCAAGACGAACCACGCTGCACCACAGAGAACTTTTACGTTAACTCTTACGTCAACTTTTACCTTGGCTTAACGCTGTTACAAAGGGGACAGACTATAAATCATCTTTCTAGAGTAATTATAAATACCTGAGTATACATGCGTCCGCCATCTTGGATGAAGAACCGAGGAGGTCTGGAAACTTGTTTTTTTTTCATGCATCAACCTCGTTCCCAGGACCTCTCCTTTGGCTTCGATCAGAAACCAAGGGAGAGGTCCTGGGAACGAGGTTATTCATGCATAACCATTTTCCATTCATTCATAATCCATTCGTTGTTCCATTCCGTCAACAGAAACAAAATATCAGTTGACCACATCGACTAATGAAATGAAATATGTGCATGAAAAATAGCGGTATTCACGAGGATTGTTTTGGTACACCAATATGGCCGCTGTTTCTTTGTTATGGCCGCCATAACACCATGCAACGATATATAGTTACCTACTTTTATTTCCTTTTTTTTTTCTCTACGGATTTACTCCGCTTTAAAAAGTGTCCATCAGCATTACTGTAGAACCGGCATGGCTCATATACCACGATGGCTGAGTCAATCAAAACACTAGAATTGCATTGTTGAATAATTAAGTTTTTAATAAACCAGAATATCCCACACGTGATAAAAGCAGGGAAACATGGAGACGTAGACGTGTACACTAATACACTGCAGTACAGATTCCAACACGTTCATACTGCAGGAGTGAAATTTATATTTGCATGAGGAGTGGCGGCGGTGAAAGCACTTCTTATATTTGACACAGGAATATATCGCATTGGCAATATATCGCATTGGTATCACAACACTTCAAGACAGATAATTCATCACAGAGGGCGACATGACTTCCGTTAAAACCTACGTGGCAAGCAAATTAAAGTAAACAAGTCGTGTTACAGACGAGCTCGAACATTCATCCGAACTTTGAAATAAAGGCTAAGCAACATTGAGTCGAGGAGAGCAGGGCTGGGGTTAAGATTTCTGTAATATTTTTCAGTCAGGCCTGTTTAAGTCGAGGGAGTCTATGAAATGTAAATAAACGTGTAATTTGCCTTTCTCTTTTTCTTTTTCGCTCCAGTGAATTTTGTCCAAGTTTGCAGCAATCTAACTCCTGGTCCAGGCTCTGATATCTCAGCGGCATATCCCCAGTGGTATATATACGTGCAGTCAGCCCCACCGTCTGCAGTTTCATCACATGGAAAGATGTCCGCACTACCACATGGAACCGTGAATTAATAAACACACTGTAAGCATAGCTAAGTATGGAGATGTCAAAAAACTTTGGCAAGTCAGGTTGGTGTTGAAGAATATCCAGTACACGTGGGACAGATTGTATTTCCTTCGTAAAAAGATTTTCGAGAATTCGGTGTTGCACAACCTCACATTCTATCACGCGTGAGAGGGGGTGAAATATCAGATTACTCTAAAATGCTAAAAAAATAAAAATAAATATTTTAAAATAATTAAAATAAAATAAATATTTTTTAACGGTTTATACTGCATTTTAAACTAGTTAACAAAATGAGCGGTGCTGCTCGTAAAGCAACTATCAATACTCGTCCTCCGGCGCAAAACATGAAGAGAAAGAAAAAAGGTTCTGAGGAATCTCTAGAAATGTGATTATGTTTCCTTTAAACAGCTAGGAGTGGTTAAAGTTAGTGGAAATAAATATTATGTATTCCTTACATGCAATTCCAAAGTTTTCAAAAAGAAAAGAAGACTCACATTTGATAAATCTCTTTCAAAAATCTCTTAAATTGATAGGTTTTACGAAGATGTCTCTTGGTGGTAGTATGCTTTCCTACACGTACCCCAAGTTAGTAAAATGCTAACGGCAAAGGAATGATTACTTCAGAAGCAATGAACTGTGTAGCCCGAGTGCCATTTCATTTTTGCATATTATGAGTCGTCTCGTGGGTCAATGAGATCGACATTTATCGCTTGAGAGTTCACCAATATTTTCTTAGGCGCGATTTCGAAAGCAAAGTAAATATTGCTACAAATAGTCCATCCTTCTGGAAGGGTTTTATGCCCTTCAAAATAATCTGTTTTCGAAAAACACTCCAAAATCGTTTCCTTTAATAATTACATTTTTGTTTTGTTTTGTTGACCATTACAATGGCTTCAAGTAAAGCAGCATTAGCCGTTAAATACTGTTTTGTTTTCTTTTTGCATTTTATTAAAGTAGTGATTTCATTACAACTTGGTTATATCAGTTATATGGGAACTGAAGGGAACTTTGAAAGGAAACTGCGGTATGCGTCTGCGCTGTATTTTTCGAAGTATTTTTCAAATTTGTTTCTTAAACGGGGCTTACACCCAATGAACAATCAGTAAACCAAAAGACATTTAAAAAAGAATTAAAATTAAAGTACAAGAATTATAAAAATGGTATATTTCTGCTGAGGAGTCAAATTTCCCTATTTAATTAACAATCTCAATTGCTTTTGCAGGTATTTACGATATTCAGTCCACTATTCTGATTGGGTTTTCTTCAGTGGATTTTGAAATGGTTAACTTCATCCACTTCAAGAAATTATATTTTCTCTCTTTCAAATCTACAAAGATACAAGACAACGGATTCACGCCCTATTTTAAAATCTAAGAAGGCCATCTTAAACGATCCGTCAAGTCTATTTAGTCGATCATTATGGCGTGCTTGGCCTGTTTTCTTCGAGTTCAATATACAAACTCGCGTATCAGCTGTAGTTAAAAGTTATTCTTGGTCCAAAATTTTTAAAACCAGTCTATTTTTCACGTTCCACTGTTCCAGCTAGGTTATGGTAACTAAGACAATGGAAAATAAAATAAGATTGAACTGCATGGTTTAATTGAAAAAATGTTCAACCAGGAATAAATTAAACCATCTCATCTGCATAGAAAGACACCGAAACAGAGAGCGAGAATTGTAATTTTTAACTTATTTTATTATTGCAAAATAGAAGTTTAATCGATTGCACTTACTCTTGGGATTGTGTAAAAAATAGTTTTCTCGCTAAGATTTTATCACATGCTACCATTAAGAGCTATAAATTACATAACGCATCGGATGAACATGTGCAATATACAGTTCAAAAATAAACCTTCTTTTCTTTTAGTGGCTAGGAAGTGGCAAATGGAAATGAAACCTGGTCAAATATACTTGCTTTTTAAAATTTTTGCCATGGTAAAACTGTCGCAATTTTTCTCAAAATAAAAGCATATTGGTAGCGTGGGGTTGCTATAGTGAGAGCTGAAATCATTCCTTACACTACTTAGTGATATTGGCGTTTACGATATAGGGCATAGATTTGACCTTCGTATCTGTGCAACTTTCGAAACAAAACTGGTGATAATTAGCCTAGGCTGTATGATATTAACCGCTTCATAACATCCACGATAAACGCCGTCATTGCAAATAGCCCATTGCATAGCACACCATGAAGTTTTCATCGCAAAACAAACGGCTCTATGCCATGCCGTTTCCTTTTTATCCGCGACAACTTAAACGTTAGTCATGCAGTGAAAAAGCGTACAAACTTACACGCCTACAGGCACATCAAAACTTCGGGCCATATCAACGACCCTCGACAGATGATTTATACACGCGAGATACTTCTCCAGTAAACGAGGGACGAAATGAACAACTGTGGACTTGAGAAATTAAGCGTTTTAGTTTATAGCCACGTCCTCGTGGTTTTGATGATGAGCAGCGGAGTTAACGGCCTTACAGTTATTCGCTCGACAACATCGATAGGAGTCGGGGATGTTGACAAGTTTTCGAACCCATCTTCAAGTTGTGACGGGTATCAATGCACGCAGTTTGCGGTGCGTGGTTCAGGCGGTTGCGCTAGCAGAGATTGTTGCTACTGCAAATGTGCCCGCAATAGTCCAACCTATATTATTTACAACGGATGTGTGGCAAATGACGAGATAGATGAAGGTGAGTTTACTAAATAATCCGCCTAAACTTCCTTTACGTGCGCATTCAGTCCTAAGATTGAAATCACGAAATTATCTGCGGTGACTCGGGCGTACTCAAAACATAAATTCAAGTGATCCTTGTATAGGAGCTGACCGAACCCGTATGACAATGTGATTACTAGTTCGCATGCTCTACCAATGACCTACAGTAGACACTTCGGAGATGAATCATTAACCCAGCATCAGGTGATAAATACTCTTCGCAAATTATGGGAAAGGAGCTGGTGAGTTTTAAGTCCGGTAAATGAAAGACCGCCATTGAAGAATGTTTGAGCGGCGCCCCAAGGACTGCTGTTGAAAAGACCAACATTCCTATGGTTCAACATCTCTTGGTTGTTGTCTAGCCGAATTAAATAATGCAATCTTATCCATATGACCAAACGTTTCAGCGGTAATTTCACCGACGCAGATATAGTTGATTTTGAACCAGGTTGTATAGCAGAATGAAATAGAGGACAGCATTGGTCATCAGCAGTGACTGGTAGCTTTTATTTGATTGGTCACACGGCTTACTGAGGATGTATAATTCACGCTGGCTCCAAATTTCAACCTGTACAGGTAGCAAACGTACAGAACATGACCGACTGACAAATTACGGTTCCACATCCACAGGTGGGACCACCATGTATAGCATAACAAACGTATTGCTCGGTATGTTTCATTTGAATTGCTGCACTTAATGAAGGCGGATTTCAACCACATACCTCAAATTAAGAACCCCCCTGTACAGCATTACAAACAGCACCAAACGAAAGTATTGCCTTTACCTCGTCAGTACATCACAATTTCACTGATGGTCACCCTCTAGATTTCACAGTTGGAATGACCACCTTGTAAAACCACCTTGTATGGCACAACTAACCGCAAAAGTACTACTCAGTGGCCGCAGGTTGTCCCTTCGTTGGAGGACTGAACTGCACAGACAGAAAGGATACCAAGACAAAATTTTCCCGTCTTTTTGCATGCTTGTTCGATTGTTCGGATGCGAGTTAACATCAAATGCATTTCACAGATTTCCTTAACGTGGTAGGACTTCGTTATGAAATCGCAGATCGGTTCTGTTGCAAACTAACAATTATAGACATTTTAAAACAATTGGCTAATACTTACATATTTTCTCTGTCTACAACACGAAGTGTCCTCAGCCCTAAACATGAAGGGGGATCTCCAAGTCAAATATGAAGTTCTCATTGAAAAATACTGGCGGCCAATCCTAGACATAGTGAGATAAGTGTATTGTTATGTACCCTGGATCCAGAGGTCCGTTGTTTGAAGAATATCTCTCTCTAAGCAGACAATCTCTTGCATCCAGGGTGATTCTCAGAAATAAAATACAAATTGGCTTCTGATTAAACTGTTCCCTGTTTTTTTTCCTAATAAGATTGTTCCGGGTTTTTTGCTCCACCGGACGAAGATCCTCTGCACGTCGCGGACATAACAAAATCTGGCAAGGTTCTTATCAGGGGAAAGACCTGTGAAAGCGGATTGCAAGTCCAACGGTGGTCCCATGGAATCAATGCATACTTGTGGAACGTTGGGCCATCGAACTTTTTCAGTGTACAGCGTCATACGTTGAGTGATTTGTGGCTTCTGTCGGTACGTATTAAAACAAATATCAGTGAATTAGAAGAGCAATCAAGGCGCCATTGCAATGGGTTATCCACTGGAATTACTTTACATCTTCTGACATACAAACCATGAGCCGTGAAGGCATTTCAGAGATTTGAACCCTTGGCCTCTGCAAGGCCGGACCGTCGTTTCATGTTAATAAAACAGTGTTCTGCATATCTGGTTTTACACCAATTCACTAATTCATAGTTTACTGGCGACTTCTCGAGATCGAGGATTAGTTACCTATCTATTACGCATTTTTTTTTTTTAATCTTGGAGTTTAGTGAAGGATTTATAATTATTTGCAGAGCCCTTAATATTTACATACCAAGGCGTCGTGTACTAGCTATTTACTTCATTCTTTGGGAACTGGTTTCTTGTTTACGATTCCTTTGCTTCTGTTAGTCTAACCGGCACTTTCGTGTTAATGTAACACGGATGATTTTGTCCATCAACAATAATTAACACAGTGGCACTGCTCTTGTTTCTCTTATTGTGTTTAGTGGGACAGAGGCCTTGACACCACGTACTCTGGCCTGATACTCAGAGTCAAGTTCACATGTAACGCCCGGCCAAGAGGATGTTTTCTGATGAAGTCAAAAGGAAATTACACAATTTCGAATTCAGGTACTGGGGTGAAACATTGTTTTTTGGGTGAGGTGATAATATCATCACAGTTTGATATGAGCATGCATTTACCAGGATCATCACCACCCAGTGACGTCGCGGTTGATGTAACAGGAGAGAAAGCCTTACCAACAATTATCAGTGGAACATCATCTCAAGCAAACGTAAGCTTGCTTTCAAAACACTCGCCTAGCGGAAGCTAATTTTTCTAATAATAAATTACCTGCTAAGAAATGCGGAGATGTTAAGTTTTCAGCCTGTTAAATAATGAGAATGATGTTTTTTTGTTTTGTTTTTTGCTTTTTGCTTGGTTTTTTTAGTCTAGAAAGTAGCGCAGACATGCTCGGGAAAATATCTGAGGTCTGCTAACTGGAGTCGAACCACTCAAAGGCAATGACCTTCCGATTCCTAGTTCGGGTGCTCTACCCCTGAGCTAATGGAGACCCGTGCGAGGCAGGCCATCAGGTTCATATGAGATAACCTAGTTGAATGGCCAAGCTCCCGCGCCGAGTCTCCTGTAGCTCACTGGTAGAGCATCCGAACTAGTAATCGGAAGGTTATGGGTTCGATTTCTGCTAGCATTACCAGTTCCCAGTGTGCTTGGTGTCACGTTCTAGAACAACAACAACAAAAATTATTTTGAGGCGGAACGAAGTAAAATTTCACCGTGAAGAGCAATACTAATACTAATGGTAATGCTAATACTAATACTTTATTAAGACCTCCCATGGGGCTTTTCAGGGCTTAAATTACAACAAACGTTTTCACCGATTGGTGAAACGCGCTACCACGGGTCCAACCGAGAGAGAGTTGCAACGACTTACATTATTTTCACACGTTTCTTAAGTGTTGGAAAACACTCGAACCTGAAGCTAAATAATGAGTTTATGGTCTGACTTCCCATTTCAACTATTGTAGCTACAGTAGTGTTCCAAGCACATAAACTGAAACATAAAGTGCGGCTTCTTTGACAAACGTTTTGTTAGTCTCGGGGAAAAGTACAGAACAGAGCTCAACAACCCGCCAAGGCTCAGAGAGAACTGGAAGAAAAAAAGACTGGAATTGTTGTGGCAGGAGTGACTGTGTCATTGGCCGCGGGATGCGTACTTGTGTTTGCCACTTTGCTATTGACGAAGAAAAAGCAAAGATCAGCAATGTAAGTTATGCTTCAGAATACGGTGTGAGTTTTAGGAAGGGCCGGAATTAATGGTCACAGTAGATCGTACTTTGAATTCTTTAAAGTAGACACTAGTGCACACTCTGAAAATCAGAGAGATTTTATCACCGGCTATCAACACCCAAGCGAGAACTCCTATTCAAAATTCGAGACGTTCATTAAGTAAGTACAAAACGAGGATTTCCCTAAAATCAGTATTAAGCAATGATGACCAAACATGCACTTGAAATTCTGGTGAAAAGAAATGTCAAACTCAGTTTTCGGGTAAAATCTTTTTTGTTTTGTTTTGTTTTCGTTAAGCCCTGTTGAGCCTAGTTTGGTTGCAGTCTCTGCATCGGCTTGACTTGTTGGCCTCTGTGAGTCAGTATCGTTAACACATTTCAACGATATTTTCGTCTAGAGCTAAAGCCGGGAGAAGACCGAAAGCTCCAAGTAAGTCCTTTGAACTGAGCTACTTTGATGAATACAGAACGTTGAGTAAATGATAATATCGCTATATATATGACCTACTTTCCTGGCGCCAAGATTATGTTGTAGAATCGGGTTATCGTTTGAAAATATATCTATCAACCATATACGGCAGTTAAGCAAACAAACTCGTTTTGACAATCATCCACTGACTATCCTTCGTTTTCTTTCAGATGTGGCATACGAGGTGAGTCGTTTGGTTTCGAATCAAGTTGTGCCCAAAGTTTGTCAAATTGCTCACAGATAGTTTTCTGTTTCTTATGCAGGAACCCATTGATTCCAACACTCGCTGTGAACAAACAACTAACAACTGTCCTAGCTTCCGTAAGTTTCAAGTGTATCCGGAAAGCATACACTCTCTCGTTGAGGCTGAGATGAACCAAAATTTTAAGAACATACTAAGAAAATAACTCACTCAGGTTGAGAGTCAGTTAAGAACCGGAGACCTTGGTAGGGGAGCGGGGGGCGGGAGGGGGGAGGGAAGAAAAGACACAAGAGGGAGTATTGAAAACTTTTACAATCGTACCTTCAAGAGCTCATAGTAGTCAGGGAAGATATTTCGTGTACACGGAATACGCAAGGCTGTCACCGTGTTCGAAGCAACATTGACACATAAGCCTCCCTTTCCTTTCAGATAACGAGTTTTATACCTCGGATTGCGTCTTATCGCTCACTGTGGACGGGACGGAGGTAAAAGTGACCAGACTAGGTCCTCTACCAGCCCTCCCTGCTGAGGTAAGTGAAGGCCGTCCATAACCCACGAATATCATGATCACCTTTTAAAGCGGCTTAAGTTCATGCAATTTGGAGCAATTTCAGTACGGAAGCTGACCACAATGAACTAAACATCAGACTAACCGCTTAAAATTGTGCCCAGCTGGGGTGGAAACACTAGTAGATAGTCCATATTCGTTGAAAATAAAATTGGGCAAATTAAAGGGAAGCCTTTTTATTATTTATCCATGCATTTGACTGTTTTGTAGGAAAGTATTTACGAAGAGCCAGCGATCAAACGGAATGTAGCATATCAAGGTTTAGCGGACGAAAAAAAACAACAAGAGGGTAAGCTATCAATTTAACATATTCAGTGACATTTTTACATTTATAGGCTGTTAATCACTAGGGAACATGAATTTTGTTAGCGTTTCATGAAAATTTTACCATCTAAAAAACTCCACTTCCACGAGATATAACGATAACGATGATGACGACGATAACGATGACGATGATGCTGATAGCTTTCATTGGCAAATTATCGCATGCAAATGAATAACTATGCTCTCAACGTTCTCCTCACTATTCTCACTGCAGAAGCTGTAGATCACCTGTCGTCGGATAAGCAACCGGAACCAGTAGAATACAATATCCTTAAACAAGCTTCCTCTGACGACGGAGACGACACCGGCGACCACGACCGCGACAGCGACAGAAATGACGGTGATTACGACGATACCGACACCGCTACGGGTTTTGAAGAAACTGTAGATCACGTTTCGTCCCATAAACAACCACAACCGCCAGAATATAGCAACATTGAACAAGCTTGCCCTGACAACGGCGACGACAACTGCGATGGCGACGGCGACGGCGACGACGATGGCGACGACGATGACTACGATGATTACGATGATACCAGTACTGCTACCTCTTTTGCCGAAACTGTAGATCACGTTTCGTCCCATAAACAACCACAACCGCCAGAATATAGCAACATTGAACAAGCTTGCCCTGACAACGGCGACGACAACGGCGACGGCAACGGCGACGACGATGACTACGATGATACCAGTACCGCTACCTCTTTTACCGAAACTGTAGGTCACGTTTCGTCGGATAAACAACCACAACCGTCAGAATATAGCATCATTGAACAAGCCTGCCCTGACGACTGCGACGCCGACGACGATGATTATGACGATATAGCGAGCAAAGTTTAAAGAAGACATCCACGAAAGAAATCATGAAAGGCGTCATTGTTCTAAGGAGCAGACCATATCTCATCCATATCTTATCCATATCTCATCGTCTTGAGCAGAACGTTAAAGACCTACACTAGCTGTTTCATGAGTTTCGTTCTCGTGGTATTAAATGTTCACCAGATTTGCCTTCTCAACTGACGAATCAAGGGGAAATGAACAAGTTTACCTTTTCAGAAAACTCAGTCTAAAAATGAACACTAGGTGTCAGTAAACGCCGAGCTCAAAGACACTTCAAGTTGGGCAATCCAGGTTATAGACTTCTATTCTAAAATGACGCTCAGTGAAAAGTTTTGAATAACTGAGAGCCATCTTAGAATAGATAGATAGACAGACAGACAGACAGACAGACAGACAAATAGACAGACAGACAGACAGACAGATAGATAGATAGATAGATAGATAGATAGATAGATAGATAGATAGATAGATAGATAGATAGATAGATAGATACTGCAGTATTTACTGAATTGCCGGGTAGGCCAGCGATAAACACACATAGTCATACAATATATTGGATATTTTACAGTGACAAAGTCCTTTAGTCTATTAGTCCGACCAAGTACGGGTCTTAGATTGCAGTGACGAAGACAGTATTCACACTCTTGGTACATGTGGTAGGGGATAACACTCATGAGGGGTGGATGCTGACGCGCACTTTTGATGAACCTCTCACAGGCAGCAGCTCGCCTGACTCCAGTGTGTCTAGGTTACCGAAAATTGTCCGTAGAGCTTTGCTCTAAGAATAGGAGCTTTTCTTTAAGAACAGGAGCTCCTTCCCTATTGTTAAAGGTAATTTAATAGACAATTCTGAACGACGTTTTCCCTTTTAACCTGTCTCGACGGCACCAAAATTGTATTCTTGCTGTCTTCACAATTACAAAAACAATTTGCTAGGAAATTTCGGCGAATCCAATCCCAGTCCATTTCCGGTGGCCTTCTGTCGTCCAAAAATGCCTTTGCTACAAATGGTCGCCGGCAAATGTCCTGCTCTGGCCAAGCTGGCTTCCTACGTACCTGAGGAAGATGATTTATTTGAGACAAGAGTTGAACGGCGAGTTGATTAACAGCCTAAATTAATTGAACTAGTGTTCCTGGTATTTAAAAATCGGCCATTTCCAAATACCTCAAGGTTTATTGAGAGAAAAACGCTCAGCTAAGCTTCGGCAATTTCCCAGAGTTAAAAATTGGATGATACACTATTCATCGTCTTGAAATACTTATATTTAACACGTATATACTATTTCAAAATTTTACCCTTTCCTGTACAGTCGCTTAAACTGCTTTAAAGAAGTGATCGTTCTGTGATTTGGTAAGACTCACACCTAACTCTATCAGTGACAGAAATTCAATTGTAATGTTTAACAAAACCTCGGCGGTGGAAGATCAGTCATTTCTTGCGTGTAGTTGTGGAATCAACGAGAACATGTACGCGTCTGAAAGAACGAGAATTGAAGCCAAGAAACAAACAAACAAACAATAAACCAACCAAATAATAAAAGCAAAGCAAACACGAACAAAAATCAAGCAAGCACTAGCGTTTCACCACCGTTTTCGTACGTTTAAGGACCTGAGAAAACGTAACGCTCGTGTACTGAACATCGACTGCGGGAGTTCAATGCACTGCGAAAGTTTACGTTCAGCACTGATTTGTTGGGACTTATTGCGATCGCTTGCATACAGCCCACAGGACACAAAACCCCTTCTAACATCTGCCACAACATAGGATTCTGGGTGTTGAGAGCGTTTGGAAAGAACTTAGAGAAACACGCCGGGGAATGGTTATTTCGGATATTTAAACATGATAGGAAACTAACAGTGTTTCTGTAAACAGTTCACAGTGGTTAAAATAATCGATTTTAACTGCATGGGTTTCATTAACGTTAACGTTTCAGAATAGTTACAACAATCACGTCGATTAATAAATAGAGCCTATAGATCGTTTTCACTCACGTGACTAGCGGCCATATTTATTTACTGAATCAAAATGAAATATTTGCATAAAAATGAAGTTCAATTCACCGAGAATTGTTTTGGGCCACCAAATTGGCCGCCGTCCCTTTCTTTATGTACACCAATATGGCCGCCATGACGTCATGTGAAAATGGTCTATTTGAGGCCGATAATTTTTCTTTGTCTTTGGGCTAATGAGCTCAACTAGCCTCATACACATGAAAAAAATTCAAAAGAATTTTGCTCTATAATGTAGCCTGCGTGGCAGGTGTCCAAAGGGGCTCAGTACGCAGCTATTACAACAGCCCACGCGATTGGCTCAGAAAACAATAGAAGCATTCAAATGAACACCAGAAACAATGAAACCTAGCCCTAAAAACAATAGAGCTGCGTCCTAAACGGATCCGATGAAATTAAAGGTTGTAAACAGCTGTATCTGTCCAAAGGAGATGGGGAACGGGAAGGGAAAAGGGGGAATTGGGCGCGAAGAAATTCGGGGGCGGGAGAACGCGAAGGGCACACGCCCGAATTTCTTCGCCCCCAATAGCCCAGTTTCGAATCACTTAGACCGCTGGATAAAAAAATCAAAGGCGCCTTTGTACAGGGTTAGCCTCAACCTGAAGAAAAATATTCACAAATACCAGCAAGAAAGCGTTAAATAATAAAAGAAAACAACACACAGAAGTGTGACAATTCTCACCGGTACGCTTCAGGTCGAGGTTAACCCTGTGTAGATGTGCCTTTTGTACTTTTATCCAGCGGTTTTGGTGAATTCGAAACTGGACTATTACCACTTTCATCTCCCCCTTGCTCATCCCCTTTGGACGCCTGCCACGCAGGCTATCTATAATGAGGATTAATGAAATGATTGAAATGATATGAAATTGCGGGTTAGAAATGAACTGAAGAAATGATTCTCACACTTTCTGGACAATTTAAGCAATTGGCTCTTGTATGCACTTGAAAAATTCAAGTGACTCCAACGGGATTGGGCTAGTTGGAGCGGCTTTCAATTATTTGCCTTAGAGCGGTTTTCAATTGACTGTCGTAAAACCAATACTAAAGTAATTACTCCAACCAATCACAGCAGGTGCAAACAGCGCCATGAGCCAATCAACATTCGTAGCAATTCCATGTAAGTTGCTCAAAGCGCGGGAAAAAAATCACGTGTACAAGGTGCGATTTGTTTGGGTTTTGCTTTACATTGGTTGAAAAACTGGCGCGAGATTTTTAAGCCAATCACCTAACGTAGCAATCGTAATCGCGTAATGATTTTCGACAGTCAATTGAAAACCACTCTACAACCCGGCAAAACCAAAGTAATTAAAGGGCAAATTTCTGAAGGAAATACGCCCAACGACCAATCACAAATAGAGAAGTAATCCACGACTTGGTTTTAGCCTAGGAAAAGCAAGTAAACGCAGCCGGCGCCAAGCGCAAGAAAATGAGACTGACGTAGTCGCGATTGGTTTTGGTTTTGCATCTAATTAGTTGAAAAGTTTCGCGCAAGTTTTTTGATCCAATCACAGGGCAAACTACAACTAAACCAAAGCAATTGCACAATTACAATCGATAGTCAAATGAAAACTGCTCTAATACAACACATACACAAACACCAAAGAATAATTAAACGGCCGCCATTTATGAATAGGGTCAGAAAAAAATTAAATTCCAATAACTGTTATAACGCGTAACAAGAGGAGGTAGGGAAATGGCACACGTGAAACTGTGGCAGATTTCCACTCAACTGTGAAATGGCACACGTGATGGTTGAAAATAAACTAGTAATACACACAAATGAAGTTAAGAGATGAAGACACGCCCTCCATATGTTTACCTCGCGGGCAGCGGCGGATCTTGAAAAGTCTCAATTAGCTTACAGAAGGCCCTCTTTTTAAAAACACTCAAGAGTTGGTGGTGAGGCTAGAATTCCATTGCTTTATTTTTCTGACTGTATTAAGCTTTATTATGTGGCTAGCTCCGTGAGCGGGCAAGATGAACCAAATCGTGCGCTGTGATTGGCTACCCGAGCGGGCAAGATGGAGCTATCTTGCCCGCTCGGTAAGCCTCTACAGATTGTGCTCGGCAACTTTTGAACAACTTTTGAAGATTTGAGCAACTTTTCTGGTTTTGAGCAACCTCGAGCAACTTTTGCTTTTTTGAGCAACGGTAAGCAACTTTTAGGCTTTTACACATTCCACACTGCTAATTCCTCACAAATTATCAAATGAAATCTCGACCATAAAAATATTTCATTGCAGTAATGACTTTTTTAGATGTCTGGATCAGCAAAATAATCGAAAAGAACATGCAGGCTGTTTATGCGCCCGTAAGCGATGCGTGAGGTTTTCAGCGGTTATTCATAAATGATCTCGCAACTCGCGTGACTGAGCAAGTATTATTTTTCTTAAACCGCCATGTTGTTTGGTTTCTTTGTTCAACAATGTTTATGTAAATGACTCATGCTATGCTCCGTTTTTAGTATGTTTTTGAATATCCGTGAAATATGCTAGCAATTAATAGCAACTTTTTCAAATTTAAGAGCAACTTTTCCAATTTTCTGGCAACTTTTTTGAAATTTACTATGTCCCGCGCGAAAAATTTCCCCGAAAGCCATATAATAAATCCTTTAATGACCAAGCTTTTTCGGTCAAGATGGCTGGATATTGGCTTCGTTCTTTTTTTAGCGTTTTTATGGACCTCGACTTCGTCTCGGTCCATAAAAACGCTTGGTCAATAACGCATTTGTATTGGAGGTACGATTTGTTCTCTGTGAAAAAAGTTTATCAGAAAGATGACAAAAAGCATTGCATCTTCAATGCAAAGTCACCATGGCGAAAGTGGTACCTACCAAAGAAAATCGAAAGAAATGCTCGGCTGATCTTTGGGACATGTTTGGCGAATGACTAACGTTGCCATGCAACATTTTGCATAGATTAACTTATTTCAAAGAGCCACGTGCAGTCATGTTTTCTATGTAAGACGTTTTAGGTTCTTAAAGCTTTTATAATTCATTTCTTTAGCCGCACTTTTTAACTTTCAGTTAATATTTTTATATGTTCTTTCAAGACAACATAATGATTGTCTCTTGATTCCTTTGATTAGTTTGTTTTGCTTCCTGAATCATCAAAACCGCCATTTAAGACAAACAAGGTTCCATTACCATCATAAAATTGCCTATTATGCAATTAGTTGGCACTACAGTAAATTCAATTTAATTGACTTCAAGATATTTTAAAAAGGAAAAAACAGGGTTTACTGGTGTGTTCTTAACACGCTCGTTTTTCTTCGTCAGCTCTTAGTATTTCGACAAAGAAGCTTGGAAAGGTAAGACTAATCTGGTTTTTAAGATCATAAGGCACTTAATGGCAACTCACAGAGTTTACACAAACAGCTGTTAACGTGAGCAAACGTTTGATATCTATAGCGTACAAAAAGACCATTTCCAAACGCCCGAACGGTGTATCTATAGGGCTAGATAAGTTGAGCCCCGCGGGCTACCCGAGAAATTGTTTCTTGTTGCCAGTAATAGTATGTAGCACCGCAAAGTAAACACTACACCATGTACGTAAAAGTAAACAAATTTTAATATTCACTCCATGATTTGACCTTGTACGCAGTCGCAATAGTAAACCTGTTGCTTTCAAAAACCAACAGTGATGGTAACATTGACTGGAATCAACGGACGAATGACGAATGCCTTTGCATGGGCGGTTAACGATAAATTTAAAACTCCATACCCCTTGAAATTCTGTATTTGTGAAGCGACAATTTGCTTTATAGTGCAAAATACCGGCTAGAAGTTCCATTTCCCCTTCCACCAATCACACAGAAATAATACCCCTGGACGGTTGTAGGACCCCTCCGGAAACCCGAACACCACCATTTCTCAGAGATAAGACGAGGTAAAGTGGTCCAACACTCCGCACTCTGCTCTGGGGCGTCTGTGAATTCACTTCTACCTCCTACCGAATCACAAAATGATCGTAAACCGCAAGGCTATACGCCATAGCAGTCCGGAATTTAAAAAAAGTCCCCAGAAAGAGTTGTAAAGCGCGTTGAGTTCACGGAAGGTGCTTCATTCATGCGTTCAAATTAACTGCATGAGATCTGTTGAAGTTTAAATTTAAATTTGCTGTCCCCGGGTTTCAAGTTGCAATCATTTTGTTTACTAAGTGTTTTATTATTGCTTTTGCTAACCACATTTTCATCGATCGCGGATAGAATGCTGGAAGAATATGGCCCACAACATACTAAAATGATTCACTGCCATATCATTTTGCTTGTCAAATCATCTTGCCTCCTATGCATGCAAGATAGAAAGTCGTCGTCCCTATTGCTTCTTCGAATTGTTCTTAGCCAGCATTGTTGTTCGAAAGTAGATAAAGCAAGGAAATTTATCACCAGCGGAGCGCAAGCTTCGTAGCCCATATCGGCGAAGACTTGGTAAAAGAACTCAGTATCTAACCAGACCCACATGTAATTTAACAGGCAAGACTTGCCCGTTTCCGTAGAAATAACCAGGCTTCATCGGGCAATCGAACTCTAAGCCATTTCACTAATCTGATGTGGTCTTCCTGAAGGTGAGTACTGGCTGGGACGCTTATGCTATGAAACCTGTGTCGAAAACTAAACTCCATAGAAGGCATACAGGGACAAACGAACACCTCTCCTAATTAAGCGGATGCCAGGGGCAGCCGCGGTAAAGTTTGCGTCGATTCTCCGTTTTGATCATCGTAGTCGCAAAATTGCAACGCTTGTTCTGATTGGCTAGTTTTATTTTGTGGCAATATGGTATCCACTGTAATATCAAGCTCGAAGTCACACTCTCTCTCTTTTCGTGAAGAAGACATCGCGGCAATATATCGAGGTACTAATTTTGCATCTCGTAAACTCGGTACAGTTTGCCGATAAAAATTGTGGTCTTGTTTTGGTGTCGTTTAACGATGCCGCCATGGCCTGGGGCAAAGTTTTTGTGCAAACACGTTGTTTTTAGTGCGGATCAGTGTGATTCTAATCAGTTGAATACGTCACAAGTTTGAAATGGTGTGCGATACTTCAAATCATCTCAGTATCTGGGTGAAAAATACTGAAGCGCAAGTCGACTAGAAGATAACTTCATTGAAACGCTCTGAACTGCGGAAATCTTTATTATATCAAGTCATTGAATATATGAATGCCGTGGATAATCGAACTTTTTTGAATGACTTCATTAACCAACCGGTATCCTACTTTTTCCATCACATTTTGTAATATGGTCTTCGTTTGAGTTTGTTTATTGAATCTTTTTAAGCAAGTTGCGCGTGCAGTGATGAAAATTTCGGGAGGAACGCAGTGGTCAATTTCATGCATGCAGAGGACATTCATTTTTGTTTACTTTTTTGCTTGAAACTTAATTTCCCCCGCCCCCCACCCCCACCCCTCCGCCGTCCCTGGAGTCGACACATACCAGGCGCAAAGATGTCATTTCTATGACAAACTTCACATAATTTGTTCGAGCTCAATTTTAGAAGTGTCGATGCTATCATCTATTTTCAAAATTTCGCCGTAAACGTAGAGTATTTTACAACATGATGCAAGAATATGTTAACTTAATTCTACTAATTTATATTTGGAGTGGTTCCATTTTGTACCACATTGTTTAGAAGAATGTTAAACCAAAAAGATAGACTCTGTTAAAGGAGACCAAGATCGTTTAAGGGAAATTAGACCACAACCGGTGTGGATTAAACGAGTGCTTGGGAGAGCTATATCTTTTTTATTCAGTTGATGCCACTTTCAATTAAAGAAACGAGCCTTACTTCTGTTTGTCACAGTAGGAAACTATCTACAACAAAGGGACATTTTATAAGATGTAAATATTAAACTCTATGCGTGTTCAGTGGGCGCCCACATGACAGGACCAAATTTAACTAATTCGGTTTGGAGTCGACAGGACTGTCTTTTTGTTGTCTTCCGTACTGAATATATTCAACGCGTACGCCCATACGTCTTTCTTGACTAAAGGTGAGCAATTTTGGTGAAAATAATTTTAGTAATTACCTTTTAGGCAATTAACGGAAAATGCGGTAACAATGTTTGCCAAGAAAAATAATCAAGGTCTCTGGCAGCAATTAATTTTAGCAGAGTGCAGAAATAACACCCACGAACGAACAATTCAAGAGTAAAATTCTCTCGGTATTCAGTTAAATATGACTGCAGCGGAGTTCGACTTCATGTCAACTTGATGGTCCACTATACTATGTCCAGGAATCGAGAGATTAATTGAAGGTGAACCGCAAACTGTAAACTGTGGCAGGGCGATTGGCTGGCTTTATCGCTATCCGTGCGAAGGACACATGGCGGGCCACTTCCTAAGTTTAGAGCATATTTTTGCCTAGCTGCGAGGAGTAAGATTAACTCAGACTCGAATTCTATTCCACTGCTACGAACCTTTTTTAAATTATTCGTTCATTCGTTCGTTCGTTCGCTCCCTCGCTCACCCGTTCATTCATTTGCTTGTTTGTTTATTAATTTATTTTAAGCGTACGGTGAATCAAAATTAAAGTTAGGATGGGTACATTTCAAATGTATGAATTGCCTGAATTTATATTAGAGACAAATTGTCTGACTGAGGCGCGTGTGAGTTTTCCCAGCAGTCTTAAACCGATAATTCGTTAGGATAGAAAATTTGGTGCTTAGACGAATTATGAGGCAAAATTCGTGTCGGCACGTCTTTTAGTGCAGAAACTTGTTGTAAAGAAATAAAAAGTAGCCGCTTTAGGAAAACTTAGCAAAGGGTCACAGAGGGGAACAATGACCAGTTTCCAAACAGTTTTCGTTGTAACAGCTGGGTATCAGCAAAAAGAAAACAAAAACAAAAGCAAAACCATTTTTTATGAGGCGCCATATTGGACATTATTGCGAACGTTCTAATTACAAGCTAAACTTCAAATATACATGCCAAACTTTTTATTTCGCATTGATAAGTTTTTTCTTACCATTCTAAACTCCAGATATTCATGCCAAGCTTGTTGTTAACATGACGTTCTTCAAAAAAACAAGCTAAACTTTGGTTCGTGTTTGTTTGCTAAACTTCATTTCGTATGCTAAACTGTTGCATACCGTGTGGTATGATGCACCGCGCGCCCGGTTACACCAAAATCAACACCAGACCTCTCTCGGTCAGTTGGAAAGTCCAAAATTGCTGCTTTGGGAAATTTAGCAGGATCAGAGAATACTTTGTTGTCCTTTTTTTTTTCAAGGAACCAAAGCCCTTGTTGCACAAGCAGAACAATGTGTTTCGCCAACTGTTTTAGATACGCGATGCATAGATACAATAGAAATGTTACATGGAAGGCTTGCAGAGGTATGGGAAACAGTTTTTTATTTTGGAAGAGCGCGTTGCAGAGTTGTTGAGATTTTCAGGGCACGATTTGGAAATGAAGAACTTTCCTGGTAACATGGAGGAACTCTCTACATGCCCAAGAAGACTCCGTGTTTACTTTAAGAATTGGCCGGAAACTTGAGTGAAAGCTCTCTGGATATTTCAGCCAACCGTCGTGATAGAAATTATACAGGTATGAGAGGTTGCTCAAAAGCCTGCGTATTACTCTCTTCAAAGTTTTCCAGTAATGACCTCGCTTGACGAGCTATACTTGTTTTAAGGCTTCTCGGAAGTCTTTGCTTCTTTTCCCCATTGTCCACCTCCAAATTAAAATGGCAGGCTTTCCATTTGACCGAGAGAGGTTTGTTGTTGATTTTGGTGTAACCGGGCGCGCGGTGCATCATACCACACGGTATGCAACAACGAAGTTTAGCCTACGAACTGAAAGTTCAGCATACGAACCAAAGTTTAGCCTCTTTATTTTGAAGAACGTCATGGTGACAAAAAGTTTGGCATGAATATTTGGAGTTTAGAATGGTGAGAAAAAAACTTATCATTGCGAAATAAAAAGTTTGGCATATATATTTGAAGTTTAGCATGTAATTAGAACGTTCGCAATAATGTCCAATGTGGCGCCTCATAATTTTTACTGTATTTTCTACTAACCATAGGGTTATATACCCTGAGTACCAAAGGTTTTCTCGCGGCACGCTTTCCGAATTGTCGGCCGGAGGCTGGAAACTAAGCTAAACTCTCATTTCAACCCGGCTAAGCAGAGGCGTCCCAAGCTCACGTTTAGAGAAAGTGAATAATTAATTATCTATTTATTCTGTATTCGAAATTTTTATATTTTAATTGAATGAATATGTAATAAAGGCTGAGGAGGAATTCTTAAAAAAAATTATCTATTTATTCAATCATATAGGCGTCACGGCTGTGCGAGTTGGAACGTGACCTTTCATCTTACGCGGTGTTAGGTTACACGAAAACCGTTGAGAATTTGAGCGCTTTATAAGACGTTGTATGGGGAATAAAATATCGTTGACTTACAACGCTAAATGCTTTAAAATATCCACGTTTTTTAAGTAAGATTCCACGATCGCTTCTGTTTACGGACCTTGTGATATCGTGGTCGGACACGGCCGCGGAAGAGGCTTAGGCCCAAGGTCAAATTTCGCGTAACCCAGGGTGGTACAGTCAATTAATGTGACAATGGAGCAAGGCGATAGTTCACTCAGGGGATGGGGTAAGTAATGTACATTAAAGCCTGGTTTTCACTAGCGACGCAAGCATAAGCGCAAGCATAAGAAATTCATGTCAAGTGAAAACCAACATAACGCAAGCACAAGCAGAGAACGCAAGCATAAGCGCAAGCACAAGGAAAAGGAAAAATTTTGATCCTTGCGCTTGTGCTTATGCTTGCGTTGAGCCCGTTGGAACTCATATTAAATATGTGTTATAATATGTGTTACAATATGTGTCAGGACAGCAAATATGTGCATAATTAGGGTTTGATAGTTGAGTGTTGTTAGTATCCCCAAGAGCCTTAGTAACATGTAATTAATATTCTGTTGATCTAAAATTTAGTGTCAGTTTCTTTTGCTCGTCATATAGTAAAGTTCTCTTCTTCGCTCGAATGTCTCTGTGCTGTTATTACAGGGCCACTAGTTTTTCAGTGATTACTGTTGTGTGTTACCCTCTATAAATACAGTTGATTATTATTATTATTATTATTATAATTATTATTATTATTATTCTCTAGGTTGAAAAAAAAAAGGCTTTGGTTTGTAATTAATTTAGCTGTCCTGGAGTGGGTGTGAAAAGTCGTTCTTTGTGTGTACCTGAGCCCAGATGAAGTAAGACAAAGAAAACAAAAAATTAAAAGAATGGGCTTCAGTTAAGAATACCATTCATCCTGTACACAGCAAAAGCTGAAAACATCACTCTCCAAGAGTGATACAAAAAATTACATTTAGAAATCTGAATGTTATTCTTGTTTGATATAATTTTCACACCAAGTTTTATTTACATTAAGTATAGCATGATATTGATAGTTAAAAATTTGAATAATACAATTGGGTTCTAGTGGAAAATTTCACACTTGTGTAGAGAAATACTGTAGGCACATGAAAGAACATTAATCAACAACAGATGTAGTGGCCATAAATCTGTTCTTGCGAAAAATTCACTGGTGCATTAAGTTCGTAAGCTCCAAACGCTAGCAACAAGCTCAGATTTTCGGTCGGTTTGCTTTAGTCCTCTATAAAGTGACAGAATATCCTTAAGCGACGAGACCGTCCAACCCAGGAAGTCGTCGTATTGAAGTACTTCAGTCCTCCACCTGTCTAGGCATCAAAAATGATCTTTTTTCCTATTCTACCGGAGTTGAAGGTGTACAAAGAGAAAACTATTGAAAAGGGACGGTTTCTGATGAAATGTATTTTCGAACGGGATATTGTAGTCATTCTTCGGCACGGAAAGTTGCGACACCAGTAGTCAGCCATTTGCATTTTAGGCTTGACCGCGCGCTCGCCCCAGTAGTTTTGCACCCCCTGCAAGATGGCGGCGTTAACCTTGAAAAGGTCTATTTAGTGGAGAGCTCTGGAGTGCTGCCATGCCACATTAGTGATCACTATTTAGTACATGTTACATTGAAATTAAAGATTCTTAAACCTCCACCTGGATTTGTGAAAATGCGATCATTCAGACATTATGATGGCCAACAGTTTGTTGCAGACCTCGAGCGAATCCTTTGGGATGAAGTTGCCTTGGTTGATGACGCTAGCGAAACGCTAGATAACTTTAATAACAAGTTTATCGACGTTCTGCATGCTCCTGTTAAAACGATAAGGATTAAACACCGCTGCTGTCCCTTTGTTGACGCTGAAATTCAAGATCTGATGCGCAACAGGAACATTCTGCTAAAACGCGCTCGTCAAACCCGGTTGCCTGTAGATTGGGAGGGCGAATATCGCTCATCACGGGAAAGAGTTAAGTCTGAGCTCAGAAATGCGGAGCAGGAATTCGAAAAGAGAAAGCTAGAAAGTAGCAGAAACACCAGCTCTAAATGGAAAGTCATCCAAAATTTCATCCCTTGCAGAGAATCTTCCCAGCCAGTGTACACAAGAGATCTGAAGGAGGTCACCGATGAATTTAACCAATTTTTTACTTCTGTTGGTGCAAAGGCCTCTCAAGATTCACAGTCT
>BLFK01000093.1:682478-689978 GCA_014634185.1 Astreopora myriophthalma | reverse complement strand
GGACTTCATGTGAACATCAGCGACTTCATAAAACGTACGCGTTCTCCCGCCTTCTGCGAATTGGCGGGAAAGACGTACTCTCCAAAATTAGTCACTTTCGCTAAGCTTCTGGCCGTCTGTCTGTAAGATGACTTCCACTAAGGTTGTCGAAGAGTCGGTCAATGTCATTAACAACAGTCCTTCTCAGTATTAAAGTCACCCGGACGATCTTTCAAACCATGTACAACTTTCACTATTTAGTCTTTCAATTTCACGAAAGTATAGAAATTCTTCGCTTCTATACGACCAGCAGGCGCACTGGTTTTCTGAAATAAAAGAAAAAATATAGACCAGTTCACGCTCTTGAGTGCATCATGGGTAATCAGGACAAGATGATGGGAAATTCAAAGGTTTTTTATGGTTGTTCTAAACGATGAAAAGAACTTATGATTTGCAATTCTTGGCCCTTTTATCTTACAAAACAGAACATAAGCGCTTAAAGGTGCGGTTGAATACAGGTGGAGAGAATAGCTATCACAGAAATTGTTTTATTAAACAAAATTTCTGTCATCCATTTCCTGTACTTGGGAAGGCACAAAATTACAGAAAATGTAGAGAGAAGAGTACAGTAAATACTGAGTCCAAGTCATCTCAGTTGTAAACTTGAACTTACATGTTTGGTTTAGGAACGCAAAAGTCCAGAAAGTAGAGTCGCGAGAAATTTATTTTGCTTTGCATTTCCGTACAAACCTTTAAACTTCCCGCCATGTTGCCCTTATTACCAATGATGCACTCAAGAGCGTGAACTGGTCTATGCGCATAGAAATGGGCCTTTCCCAAGATATGGTTGAACGAGTAGTGTACTTGCCAAACGCTCGATTTCATTACCGTAGCAGTTTCTTATTATGTATATATTGTTCAATCAACAACACAGTCTTCTTTGCTTTATTGTTTAATCCTCCCAAACTCCATTGTATCAGATTAGTGCATAGCTCAGTTCACAACGGTACGTACCAAAATCGAGACTTTGGCAAGTACAAGACTCACTCAACCATATCCTGGGATAAGCCTAAAGAATAATGGCTGGCGTTCGGTTTCAACCATGGCCCTCGTGACATCACTGAGTGAACACACTTCATTACTTTCGCTCATTATTACATTCTGCTGAGGCTAACAGTTCCCGTGGGCATGTTATTCCAACAGCCAGCCAGTGTAGGAGCTGTTGAAGGGGCTATGTCACGCAATTTTAGAGCATTTCATGACACATCAGTTGCTCATAAAATAAAGCAAGACATCACAACAACCACTTACAACTGTAGAACAACATAAAAGAAATACAACAAAGCCAAAGAAGTGCATGGATGGGAAGAAAAAAGGAGAAGATTGAAACGGATTGCATTTGAGAAATCTTGAAAAAAAACTGGGCCGACTTTTTTCAAGTTTCATATGATTCGCCTGGACAATGGTCACTTTTGCTCAGAGTACAGTCATCATGTTTTTAATGATCATTTCATTTTAGAATTTTCGAGTCTTAGACACATAATTAACTAAAGATTTCTCCGAATCACTCCAAAATACGGTGACATAGCCCCTTTAAAAGTATTGTTTTTCTGCATTTCCTCGATTCTGTTGTTCGCTGAGAGTTTCAAATCAATGATATGAGAGTTTGAGCTCAACCGAGCTTTTGCACGGCCCATGTGCCGATTTCGATGCAGTGTTATGAGAATCTGTGTGTCGTCTTGAACCTATTTCTGCTTTTATTCGTTCAGAGGAAAATCACTCTTTGTCTACTGCAGACAAAATGTTTCGATTGTACGATGGTGTGGAGACGTTCGTTATGTTCATTGGCTATCCACGAAGCCAGCACAGTTTAGTAGGCGCTATACTGGACGCACATCCAGAGATTATCATTCCTCACGAGTACGATATCCTGGGAAAGTGGAGTCAATTCCAGTCAGCAAAAGCTTCAAGCAAACACTTGCAGAAATATATGCTCTTTAACGAACTTCAGCAGTTATCCGAGAGACAAGCGCTGTTTGGGATAAGAGCGAACAATTCTCTCCTTGACAAGTTAGCATATACATACAATGTGCCCGGCTCATGGCAAGGAAGTTTTGATAAAAAAATAAAGGTAAAAGTGCAGTCTTCACTATTCCTTAATTGAGCAGGCAAAAAATTCTTATAACTACCAGTTTTTATTGTTTCTATTTTGGTCGATTTTGCTGGAGGACGTCCAGTGGGCGATATCATTAGCGTTATCAAGTATGACATAACTTGTTCAACTCTCTCGGCTCGCGGCAAACGGGGAAACAGTTGACGAGCGGAGGAACTTGAATGCCGCGGAAGATACAAACGATGACGATCACGACGACAAATGTAAATGTCAATGTAAATGTGATTTGTTTACCCAGAGGTGTCCCTGCGTTCCAGATCGAATTGGAATTTGGAAACGCCAGTTTTTGAGGGAAAAACCGAACTACCCTGCCTTTTTCGAGCAGAGTTGAGAACCAGCAAAAAAGTCAACCTCATAGTTACTTTCCCGGGTTTCCCTGAATAGTTATTAAAACAACATCTAGCAGCTGAGCGTTCCACCATATCAAGTTGGTATTGCTCCTTTTGGAGATGATCCCTGCTCCCCGACGACAATGTGCCTGATTCCCGGCTGTCCTATGTGGGTTAAGTTTGTTGATTCTCTACTCCGTTACGAGAGGCTTTTCTGCTGCTGCTCCGGCTCTCTGCTCCCATAACAAACCAATATTTAAATTGACTTGACGTAATATGCAGTAGTGATATAGTGATATTGTGTAGTTAAATGGAATCCACTTTCATCACAAGGTTATTGGTGACAAGAAAGGTGGCGGCACTTCCGCTATCTTGGCAAAAACGCAAAACAAGCGGTCTCTCGAGATACTTGGTCAAATTGTCCAGATACCAATGAAGTTCATCCACGTCACCAGGAATCCATTCGACAACATTGCCACCGTCATGCTTCACAAGACGAAATCACGAGACAAAGTGAGACAAGACGGAGCTGAAAAGGTAAAATTTCTTCTCAAACTCTTTAATAATTCATAAGCCAAACCACAAGACATGACTATCGAGAAGGAAGTGTGGACATGCGATCTTAATTAGCATAAGACTTTGGAAACTTTAAACTCAAATTTCATCCTCTATCCTCTATCCGAACACCTCGAATTCGGTTAAAAACTCGGCATTGGCCTCGTTTTTCAACTCGCTTCTCGGTGTGTGGATACCTGATAAAACACACTTCGTGTTTGATATATTACATCTAATTAACAATTAGACCCGTATCCTGCAAGGGCTAAGGGGTCAATATATTGACCCGTGGCCCTTGAGGGCGAAGGGTCTACTTGTTTTAGTACCACCCAACTAGTCTGACAGGAAAGGTAATAATAAAGTTAGCAAATGCAAGTTGAAGAAATATTTATTTGGGAATAAAACGAAAGAAAGCGTCACGCTTTTCGCTACCCGAGGGCTATTACTAATAGTCCTCTAATAGTCCTCTAGTAGCGTAGCCAATGAAAATGCAGGATTTGCATTAGTCCACTAGTTGGGTGATACTAATGCAACTTATTAATGGCGGTGTAATTCACCCTTGAGAAAGATGAACCTTGTCTCATTCCCTCGACCGCTCCTCATTTTCCCAGCTCACTCACAACAGTTGGTTCACGACGATTTTTGCTGCATCCCACAAGTCGCCTGCTGATTTAACTGACCGGGATCTCATTATTCAGTAGTTAACCCCATGGGATTTTGTAATGGCTTTACTTTTAGAGGTCTTTATAACTTTATGATACTCTTTACCCTGGTCCCAGAGGTTTTCTTTGTTTTTAGCCGCGAAGTGGCGACAACGAACGCGAAACGGTGAGGGAAGAAAAGCCCTGGTTTCGGTCGCTGCGAATCTCACTTCCATGCAGATGCCAACTGTCAAACGCATCAAAATCACAGTTCAGAAAACAACCAATGAGAATCGTGCCATCGCGTGCTCATCAGCCAGAAAATTGTTCAGTGGCTGACGAGCAATTGATGGCACGATATTCATTGCTTGTTTTCTTAACGATGATTTGAAGCGTTTGACAGTTGGCATCTGCACGGAAGTGAGATTTGAAGCGAACGAAACCAGAGGTTTTCTTCCCTGACCGCTTCGCGGTTCGTTCTCGCCGCTCCGCGGCTAAAATTTGTCCGTGGAAAAGAAAGAAAAACCTCGGGTTCAGGCGTAGACACTCTTAGATCCCGAAGTGCAATTTTGAATTTTTGATTCATTGTTTTCTATAATAAGTAGTTGAAAGTTCTTCTAAGCTAGGGCCCGCATTACAGACCAATGTTTAATTTAGCAGGATTTAAAACGGCCGGAAAAATCAAACTACAAGAACAGAAATTAAATTGATAAATAAAATTTGCAGTCGCATTTCAACGAAGGCCCTGTTTACAAGTACATAGGGTAACCCTAGCAGTAGGGTCAAAGATAGCTCGGGTTTACAAGCAACATTTCAAAAGGTAGGGTTACCCTATCACCCGGGACAACGTTGTGTGCTTGGTAACCGCCAGCATCGCAAACACAATGGAAACCGCTAAAAAGTTGTCCCGGGTAGGCGAGTTGTCCTAGTAGAGCGTTTACAAGGCAGCTAGGCTTACCCTAGTGCTAGGGTAACCCTAGGTGCCTTGTAAACACGTCGATGAAAAAAAGAAGAAATGTGTAACCCTCCTCCTAGGGTAACCCTAGCTCTAGGGTTACCCTACATGCTTGTAAACAGGGCCTACGTTAAAATGCAAACGTCAATCATACAGGTGAAATTTTAGCGGCAAAGACTGTCTTCAGTCACGAGACTACCTGCTCTTTTGTTTCGTGACTTCGCCGTCTATATTGGGAGTGAATATCGGTACTCGTTTACAGCTTTAACGGCGGACTCCTTTGTTTTTTCGAAATTTGGAAAAATTGGTCAGCCCCACCCAAGCACACCGGCGACTTTGATGTTTTTTTCCGATTTTGAAATTTTTCAAAAAAGCCCAGTCGAGGCCTCGCATTAGAGAAAAGCGTGTTGACAGATTTTAGTCCCTAGAGTAAACAAATTTCTGCAAAATTCTCTCTAATGAGACCCGGGCCCTACCACTACCTTATATTTCAACACAAAGTACTTGAGAAATGGTGAGAGTGTTTACGACGCCATGACAATTTTTTATTATTCGCTTTTTAATCACAGGTCAATGACACGAAAGCCCTAGAGTATTCTATTCAATACTACTCCAAATTAGCCTTTGCCAATCAGCAAGTGAGAGAAATGTATGGAGATGCAGTCCTCGACATTCCAGGTCACGATCTCGTCTTGAGGCCCAAAGAAACCTTACGAAAATTCTGTGATCATTTAGGGGTCATGTGCTCTGAAGATTACATCACCAAGTGCAGCAGTATTTTGTACAGTACTCCCTCAGTTACCCGGAACAACGTGGTTTGGACAGAAGAACAAAAAGCCCGAGTAACGAAGATGATGGAGAAATTGCCCTTTCTTAAAGACTATTCTTTCGATAAATACCCCGAATAACTTTGAATCACGAGTGAATTAAACGCTAGGAATTCGCATGACATTTTAACACGCATTGCAGTTTTTCAGTCCCAGCGCCAGTGTCAACTATAGCCAGTACCGATTTCTGCGTAAAAAAATGTATCCGTCCAATGAATTATTTCTCAGAACGCCGAGCTCTGGCAGGTGAATGAAAGAAGTGTCACCATGAAAAGTGTAAAAAAATGGTAAATCTCACAATCTCGTACCCAGAGCCCTCGGGCTCTTTGGTCAGCGGGTGGGCGCCCGGAGAGACTCTGGGATAATGGACGCCATTTTCCCACAAAATCTGGGACGGTTTCTTTAGAAGTTGTTAAGTAACACCCAATCAAAAAATTTTTTTCATTATCCCAGAGTCTCTCCTGGCGACAACCCGCTCACCAAAGAGCCTGAGGACTCTGGGTACGAGATTGTAAATCTCACGGAAATACAACCTCGAACCCAGGCTGTCTCTTTTCCTCCCTTGTCGTCTAGGAAAAGAGAGCGAGCCTGGTTCGAGGTTGGCGGAAATATCGAACATGGTCAACCCAGTAAGGACCTTAGATTGGAGTACGAATACGACTACGAGTTAGAATTTTCCGTACTGAGCATGCGCATTAGGTTTCGAGGCATTCTCGTCCCCAGAGGCCGCGATTCTTTCGGTCAGCACCGAGAATAACGACCTCTGGCTGGTCCCGAAATACGCGCAGTAAAACCTTAATCACTACATTCATACCTTGTGCATCTTAGTTCACAGTACTTTTCTAGTGGTAAAACACAATGATCTTTTTTGTCTGTTTGTTGTTTTTTGTTGTTGTTTAAGTTTTATGTATGGATGATTCTTGCAGTGAAAGGAAGCCAAGCAGTGGCAAACAGTGGCTGGACCTCAATAAACTGTTTCAATCCATTTCTTTTTTCTTCCCTCACTACCCTTGAGTAACCGTTAATCTGAAGACATGCTTCACCATTTCATGGCAACACTAAAGTAAGCATAATTCTATTGTACCTTTAAGTTGTGATAGCAGCACTGACATCATGTAAAACATACATGATGCAAAACAAAAATAATAATTATAATTATTATATTTTTTGATAATAATTATAATAACAATAATATTAATATTATTGTTACTACTATTATTAAATAATAATAATAATATTATTAATACTATTAATATTATTGTTATTGTAATTATTATTATTTTCTTTGATGAGAGTCAGCTGAAGTAAATAACCCTTTCCCTCATTCTGTGGGGCAGCTTGTGGGCAGTGCTATTCCGTATTGTGCTCCTTACAGCTTAGGTTGAGGTTTGCATTGTAAGCTGCTTTATGAATATGATTTTGAATACAAAGTGCACTCATCAAAGGGTTGGAAGTGTTGATTACGATTTCGATGAGGTAGCACAATTTTCCAATTATGATGAATACATTAAAAAAGAAAAGTGCTTCTGTATAATTGAAACCAGTTTCACATGTTCCTAGGGCCTCTCATCTTTCCATCCCCTGGAGATGGGAGGACGAGATGCTGGGAATTAGGCTGCATTAATCCCTTTACCACTTGTGGTTGTGCCCTTGACAAAGAAATGTCATAAGCACTCACTATGGCCCAACCAGTTGATGTCAGCATCAGATGGAAACCTTTAACAACAGACCCTTTTGTACAATTTTACGTTTTAAACTGCACAAAGTTTGAACTGAAACTCTTGAACGAAACTCTTGGGCTTGCCAGCACAAGAAGCTTTGGCCCAAGTATAATGAGTGCAAAAAAAATTCCAGTATTTGGAGCTAAAAGTAGGTTCAAGTTCTACTTTCTGTAACGACTTCTGCAACCTGTCAGGCCACAAGTACCTCCATTGCAAGACCAGTTGAATGACACAATGATAGGGTTTTTTGTTTAATTCTTTGTTTTTTTTTTGGTTTTTTTTTTGTTTTTTTTGTTTTGTTTTGTTTTGTTTTGTTTTGT
>BLFK01000093.1:653131-682468 GCA_014634185.1 Astreopora myriophthalma | reverse complement strand
CTGCAGTGATCCACAGTTGTGAAATGCTCATGTAGGTTGGCTATAACTGAAAAAGGTTCCAACTAAGATGTAATGAACTCAAGCGCAACTTGATTAAGCATTACAGAAAAACGAGAATCAATGCTTTACAAATGGCTGTTCACCAAAGAGCAATATGTGAATACACTGTTGCCGATATAGTAAAACAAAAAAGTACATAGTTACAAATGCTAGAACATACATGTATGTTACCTTACAGTATTTAAAAAAAGATACCAAATTTCATTTCTGGCCTACCTTTCCCATGGAGGTGAGATTCCTGAAAACTTTTTGATCATTCCTCTGCGATGTGTTGGAAAGTGAAATGATCAATTGTAGCTTGATTCAACCAGTTGGGTTATTTAGCAAGTTCTCTAACTCTCACAATCATTCCTTAGTAGACAGTCACTCTTTTGATTGCCAATCATCCAACTTGCAGATTCCTGGTCCACGAATCAATAACTTATCATTAGATATAACTTGAGCCCGCTTGACCACATGCACTTTCATTACATTTACCATTAAGAAATCCCCATATGAGGGCCACACCCATTGGCATCCCAGCATCTGGAAAAAACTGCATCACCCCACTCTAACAAGAGTGCCACCCAAGCAATACGCATCCTGCAGTGCAGCCATATCTTGGGGTGATCTAGCAAACAGAACACTCACGGGGTTAATTTTCTGCCTTCACCCACCTAAAAACCACTGTTCTGCAGGCTAGGGGGCAAACGTGCGATGGCCCACTACTATCTTGGTTTTAACTCAAAAAATGGTGGTGGTCCAAGAAGCAAAGTCAACAATACTTAAGGCGCCCGGTTCACCTTGAAAAAAAAAGACAACAACAACCCCGCCTGCTCAGCAGTCTACGCAATAGGATCAGTGAAGACTTTGTATTGGCATAATCGTGAAGTTACTTAAGGATTGAATTGTGGTGATAGAATACCTCGTGGTGAATCGCATATCAACACAATTCCTTCAAAACAAATTCCTCTCGACATACCTCCTGTGCTTATACAAGTTTGTGATGGGTTATGCTTGGGTAAATCCAAAAGGGGATTGGGGGCTTATCTGCACAATACAAAATGTTTCCAAATAAACAGTCAGTAAGCTAAAATCAAGACGAACATCAAGCCTGTGTTAATTCACATGAATACGTACTCGAGGACTACGTTCAAGCGGACCGCAACAAAACTGAAGCACAAACAACACGTTCAAGCATGCATTTGACTTCCATCTGTTCAAGACTGAACTTGGAGATTGGAAAATTATGTCATTGTTCACAGGTAGTTGGCAAATGTAAACTGCACATAGCTGGACAAATGTAAAGTACACCTATGAATATTCGATCACCTGTCGGTAACTGTTCCTTTTTCCGTGTCCTCTTTCCCACTCACTGTCCTCGATTCCATCCTTTAAGTTCTCGCGACAAGATTTAGTCCTAATAGAAGGGCCTGAATACTGTGTTTTCATGTAGTTTCTTCGACTCCGACGGCATGTACTAGACCCGACACACCGAAACGAAACCACCGGAACCGCCGAAACCACCGAAAACTCAAAGAGTAAGGGGAGGGAAATCATTATCATCACCTGTATCCCCTCACGGAGGAATTCCCCAGGGTACAAAATTAGCCCCCTTGTTGTTTGCCATTTTAGGTAACCGACTAGTTACTACCTGGCCATGTAGACTAAAGTATGTAGATGATACTACCGTCTTCGAGGCAATTCCGAGATGTAGCCCGAGCTACCTCCCACTTATTGTAAACGATATTTCTTCCTTTTCCTCTCTCCGAGGAATGCGTCTTAACCCTAAAAAATGTAAGGTTATGGATATTAATGTCCTCCAATACCAGCCTGGTCTCCCCGGCCCCTATTACCATCAAGGGCTGCCCTGTCCATCAGGTGATGACGTACAAGCTCCTTGGAGTCCATGTTTCTCACGATCTATCAAGGAACACGCATGTAGAGCACATAGTCACCAAAGCCAGTAAACGCCTTTATGCCCTTCGTTTGCTTAGGAAATCGGGTGTTACGCGTGCGGACCTAGTTTCCATTTACTGTGCCCTCATCCGTTCAGTGCTTGAATACGCTGCACCTGCATGGGCTGCACTCCCCCTCTATCTTGACAACTTAAATGAGTCTGTGCAGCGCAAAGCCCTCCGCACAATATTCCCGGCCGTCGACTATAACAGCGCCTTGTATCAATCTGGGCTTGAAACACTGAATGAGAGACGTAAGGAAATATGTACGAATTTTATATCTTATGTACGAGGTAACGGTCTGGAGCCAATATGCTCCTTACTCCCAGCTACTGTAAATCATCCCCATGGCTACGGGCTAAGGGCTGGGAGTACTCTCCAGTCCCGCCCCAGGGTTAACACTGACCGTCTAAGGAACTTTATCACTTACAGATACGCGTAGAGACTTTGGAACCAATGTCCATGTTAGCTATTAGTGTGAATAATTTATATGTATTGTAATTTTTATGTTGCATAGGTATTGTATGCATGCTGACACCACTGTAATCCAGCTTTTGTGCTGCAAGCGTGGTAAATAAACACTATCTATCTATCATATCTATCTAAACGAAACCAGCGAAACCACCGCAAATGCTAACTTGCACAACTTTGGCAGGAGAGTCTTAAGCCCACGCTAAACGTTCCAACATTGTTGGCCACCATTTGTTGGAACGTTTAGCTGGGGCTTTCACCTTCTCCGTTACGGGGATGCTTGAAAGTGTTTATTTTTCAGTTTAAAATCATTTTAAAACTCATTTCAAACCGCACATTTCCCCACAAATTTTGGGTAGACTCCAGCTCCTCACTACCCTGCGAGCAGTGAATTTTCTTCTTTTATCCGCTTTGGTAGCGAAACGAGAGAGAAACTACTGCGAACAAGCGACACGGAACGGATCGCTTGCTCGCAGTGGTTTCTCTCTCGTTTCGCTACTAAAGCGGATAAAAAACGAGAATCCACTGCTTGCAGGGTAGCTCCCCACTCAAAAGTAAAACGAAATCTAACTTGTCAACGTTATTTTTATTTCCTTTACGCCTAACGCAAATTGCGTAAAGCGTTCATTTGCTAATTAAAACATCGTTATCATCGTCATCATAATTATTTTTGCAACTTAATTATCGTCCTTGGACCATCGTCATCATTAACGCAAAAGCAAAACGAAAACAGAAATCAATTAAATTAGTGTCCAATGATTACTACAACAAAGATAAGTGGAGCCTTTCAGGCTGGTACGATAATTTAAAAATAAACTTGGAAAAACACGGACACTTAGATCGTTCCATTACCACTTAAATAACACCTTTTAGAAAGGCTTGCCTTTGACTGAACTTCCAACGTTAAGCAATCACCCCGAGTATCCTTTATTTGCAACCACGTGACCAAAAATCTCTAGAGACATAGATAAGTATATCGTTTTTACGTCATGGCGGCCATGTTGAAGGCGTAAACAGAGGGAGCCAATGAGAGATCTCTTTCGAGGGAGCAGAGCTGACGTAGTGGTGAGAGCACTCGGCTCCCACCAATGTGGCCGGGGTTCGATTCACGGACTAGATGACATATGTGGGCTGAGTTTGTTGGTTCTCTTCCCTGCTCCGATAGGTTTTTCCCCTCTCCTCAAAAACCAATAGTTGATTGTTTCATACATGAGCCCCTGGGTCGGGAGAGTGGGCAACCACTCCCTATACGCTTTCGACGTTAAATAAAGTTATTATTATTATTATTATTTCCAACCGGAACTGAAATTGCGGCGATGACGTAGTAACGTCCAAGTCAAGGATAGCTTAAGGAAAACGAAGTCGATTCCAATCTTGGACAAAACTCGCTGGGAAAGTGCGACACAGCACCGTAAAATTTCTTTCCAACGAACTCTATTTTCATAGCTTCTTGAATTTTAAGTCAAGTGAAAACTACAGTTCACAACTTTGGCCGTAATGGTAACATCACATTCTTATTGACAAATTATCCATAAGGTACCATCATCCAACGATCACTTTAGTCTATGCGCTACTGATACCGGTAACTCTATAAGTTTTATTTGATCGCTGTTCTGCGTTCTCTTTCAACCACCTAGCAGTTACTTTTCTCGTGATTTTATCGCTGCTACTTTAAATTACCAAAACCATTTTCATTCCGGAACTTGAAAAGATCGTATCGTTACTGCGCAATCGCAAGTTCCACTGGTCCCTCCATCCGCCTCCTTTGTACCGGGCTTGTTCCCAGGCCATACTCCGTCATCAACTTCTCGGCCTATCAAGAGTCATAAAAACGCTACTATATATAAGCTTCAAAGTTAGGAGAGCACGGCTTTCTAAACGAGTCAGAAGCGGAACTAAGTAAGAAATCTGTGCTCTTCTTGGTAACTAAACTTTAAGGACTTTGAAGAACACAACTCCATCATTTCAACTAAATCAGAGTCGCTGCTCTTCTTGGTAACTAAACTTCAAGGACTTCGAAGAATACAACTCCATCATTTCAAGGACTCTGTCCGCTAAAAAGCTTCTCCGAACATGATAATAAAGTCGCTAAGACACGGGACTGACCTAGACAAAATTATTTTCTGCTCGTATGTTGCTCAAGTTTTTTTAAAATCTAGACTGAACAATCAAACAGCGAATTTCAGTATTTTTCATGATGGATCGAAGTCAGATTGACCCAGTGAGATACCCGTTTACGGTCAACGGCTAACGGCAAACGACGCCCTTGGCTAGAGCTCGGCTGCATGTAATGATTTCGGGCTCTGGGCCGGGTTATTCAATTCAGGGCAAGCGCTAACCCAGTGAGTTTTCGAGCAGTTTTCAACTGAGTTCCGAAATTAATGACGCAGTACTTTGGATTGCTCCGTGACTGGATAAAAAAAAACTTGCGCGAACTTTTCAACCAATCAGATGCCAAACTAAAACCAATTGCGACTTGGCCACTCTCGTTTTCCCGCGCTTGGCATGGGCTGCCCTTTACTTGCTTTGCATTCTCATTGGCTGGTCAAACCAGGGTTTTATTTGTTTTACAACACCATTGGCTCTGTAGTTACTTTGGTAACGGTTTCTACGACACTCAGTTACAAACCGCTCTAAGACCGATCAAGACTTTTAGGTCGTCATTATATTTAGCCCCGTTTAGCGCTTACCCTGATTCGAGCAACACGTCCATTCTCGCTTCACTCACTACGTTTCCTGTAATTGGTCTTGAATTGCTGTCGCTTTGTTTTCAACGCCTCTAACAGGCCAATTCCAATTCACTTCAGCCTCTTTTTCAAAGTGAGTCCAACTAAGTCTGAAGTCTTTCTTATAAAATTTAGTTTTTATTCGCATGCAAAGTAAAACTAGTTACCTTCACAAAAGGTTCGCACTTGGACTCGCCTTGAAAAAGAGGCTGACTTGAACTCACGCGGAAATGGCCTGGTAGAGAGATCAAGATTCGCGTTTACGGCAAACGGCAAACGTCAGGCTGAAATTTGCCGTTTGCCACGAAATCAATCAACGGAACCCTATTTGATTTAAGCTTATTTCTTGCCTGTCAGTCACAGCCACCGAGCAAGAACTAAAAGGAGAAAAGATATCTAAAATAAGAGAATTTTCATGGTTTTATGACAAGCAGTAGCCTGCCGTTTGCCGTTGACCGCCAACGCGAATCTTAATCTCTCTATTATCTTACCGCTGCCTAACCTCATCCCCGCTCTCTCCAGTCTCCATCAGACCACTTCCGTTCACGAGAGAATGGTAATGATCTTCCTCTGAGTGGCTATCACCGTTCAATGCTATGATTGGCCCGTCCTCTGGAGGCTCCAATTTGACTTGAACTTGAGATTGAGACAATTGGCTGCTGCGAGAAATAAGTCCAGGAAAGCCAATATTAACAGGGGGTACAGGCATCATAAAAGATTTATGGCTTGGGCGTTCTAATCCACAAGCGACATGGACTGTGCCATGGGGCTTGAGGTCTGAGGTTCCAATGTTCAAGAGATTAGGCAACAGCACATCTTTGCAGAGAATAGGGGGATGTATTTCTGGAGGAACTGTGGTTTGTACGTCGGTGGGAAGTACAGCACCGTCGTTTAGAAAGAGTGAATAGCACACCGTAAGAAGATTCAAGGGGAGGCCCTTCGTCCATGTGAATCTGCGTGTTAAGAGTTGCAAGTGGTCCATGAATCGAGAGAAGAGGTTGTGCTTTTTAGCCGAGTCATGGTACCACGAAAATACCGGCGAATATGATGCGAATGAGCCGCTATAATTTGACATTCTAGCCCAAGCAGCAAGCAGAACGCTTGCCTTGTGAACCTTGTTCCAACGTGTTTTTCATGTTGAGCTCACGACAGTAGGAGAGGGTCCGAACTATTTATAGGTGGTTTGCACGTTACGTCATCGCTGCCATGTTGGTTGACGAAAACAATAGATCTCTCATTGGCTCCTTTTGTTCGTCCACCAGTATTTGTACATTTCACCATTGTTACATGGTCTCTAGACATTGGTTGCAAACCACCTATAGGGAGGAGATACAACATAGGTTCGACTCCTGTGAGGAGAGCTCGTATATGCCTTTTTCTTCTTTAAGCATGCCCGCGTCGCTTCTGGAAAGACGCGTCGTCTCGTGAATAAATTAGTTCAACGAGAAGCTATTTATGTAATTAGAGGCGAATGCTATCGTTTGAACCGCCTTACTTGATATCCTTTGAACAAAACTCCACTAGTTTCGTGATTCCTCCAACCACGCCTTCCACCTCTTCGCCATCTCTCAGCTCCCTGCGCTTCTGGGGCGGTAATTCGTCCCCTGCCTCCTCGTCCGAGCTCCTCTTTCGGCTTTCTTCTTGACCAGAGCCTTCGTCTTCACTGGCATCGTTGGAACTGGGGACGGCGAGTGGAAGCAAATTGACTTGCGTGGGGAGCCCCCCTAAGGCGCCTTGCTGCAACAGGCGCTCCCTCTCTTGTCGAACCATTCTTCTGTTTTGAAAGAATGAACAAGCAACCTCAAATTAAAGATGGGTATCGCGAAAATCATCTTCGAGCCTGAGACAGAAATCTCAGTGGACACAGGGGAGGTATCTCCTTCTACGTTTGAAAACCAAAACGGCAACATACACAAATTATTTAAATTGCTTCCATGGTCGAAAACTGCTTTGGTTTCGCTTCCCCGTGCTTAGTGATTGGCTCATTAAGCAATATATGCCTTTTTTCGTGCTTACATAGCCTCATCTAAACACGGGGAGGGTTGGGAGAATTCGAGACAGTTATGAAAACCCCAGAAGCAGTCGAGGGTTTGCATAACTGTCGAGAATTCTCCCAGCTCCCCGAGTGTTTAGATGAGACTACGTAAACATGGAAGAAAGTCCTCTATTGGTTTTATAAAATATTTCTCAAAAATAGTTTGACAAATGAAGGAAAATGCTGTTCTTTTGCTTCTCGATTGAAACGGATTTTCTTGATACACGCTCATATTTCCTACCAGCCAATCAAAGCGCACGTTTGACAACACATAACCAATCAAATTTCTTGCGATATCACATTCGTGTTTAGATACTCTCATCTAAACACAGCTATTGACCAATGATAGAGCGCGTAATATCCTAATTATTTTATAAAATATCTTACGTCACTTCCTCAACTAATCGGAAGCAACAAGAAAAAAAAAAGAAAAAAAAAAGAAAGAAAGAAAAGAAACCGTGTGCTGCAAGTAGGACTTGCACACAATATCCTGCACGAGACGCCAGCTGCAAGTCATGGCCTTGAATTCCAAGCGCTTTATGTCTCTGCCTGCCAGGTTGTGCCTGGCTAGTTTGGTTTTGGTTTTTTCAATCTAACCCCTCTTAGAGAACGAGCAAGCCGACTTACGCTGCACTGTGAGTCACTTTTGATTGAGGTCTTCGCTTCATGTATTCATCTTCGTCTACAATCCACACTGCTCCTTTCACGTTCTCTTTTCTCACAAAACACTTGTGAAGAGACAAATTGTGGCGGACAGCGTTCTGTGAATACAGAATTGTCAAAATAAGAACGAATGCCACAAGCACCGTGCCTGACAGGAAAAACGTATGCATCAATCCATTAAAAAATCCGGCGACTGGATTGAACTTCAATTCTCATTTGACAAATGCATTTTTCAGACCACTAAAAGGCCAGCCGTGAGTTTAATTTACAGTTGTGTGCTGAGTTACCTGGCCTATGAATGGAAGTGAGGCTACCGTTGCTCTTCCTTTCCTTTGTTAATACAGGCCAGACAGCATTAGAACAGTATGATGTACGAGACAAAACCAATGAGGTCTGTATCAAAACGAGGTCACCGATAGCCTCGCTGCTGTCCATCAGAGAGAGCCTGTAGCTACCCAGACACGATCATTGATTGGAGAACGAAACAATAGCTGATACAACGCAAACAATGCCCCTAGCCCCGATAACAAAAGAAGCTACAGGACATGGGGACCAATGAAAATACAGGTCTGGAAAAGCTACAGGACTACTCATTCATTAGCCACATCATTAAGCAAACAACTGTGAAATGCAGATACCACGCATCTCTTCACAGTATAATTTCTCTTCTCGGTAATTCCGCAATTGCTTTGGTTTCGGATTGCCCTATGATTGGGTTAAAAAAAAAAGCCTAGCGTGAACTTTTCGACCAATCAGATGCAACACTAATTTCTAGTTGCGACGTAGCCATTCTCGTTTCAGGCGCTTGGCGCCGGCTGCGCTCGCTTGCTTTTCGCCCTGATTGGCTAGTGACATTAAGTAGTGAATTCATTCGATTTGTGATTGGTCGAAGGGTGGATTTCCTTCAGAATGTTATTGGCCCTGTAATTATTTGAACGTGATTGGCTCTGTAATTTACTTGGGTTTTGGCTTTCCGACACTCAACTGAAATCTCCTCTAGAATGCAGCTGTATTGTGTTTAGCTTATACGGTCCTTTGTTTATGTTGTATGTTTGTGTCAGTCTAATGTAGATAGATGGTAGATAGGTTTATTAAAAAATATCATCTAGCAGCCGAAAGGCTGAATTGCATGACTATTTACAAAGTAAGAATGAATAAAACTAACCATTTAACTATAACTATTTGCAGGCAATATCAAAAAGTTATAAAACTATTGGCTTTACGTACTCATCTATTTGACATTGAGGGAATAAAAGTGTTCATGTAGCGCTTTGTACGGATGACAGGGCGCTTAAACTGACGCTGCTTAAGGAGACAATAGTGTGGTTCATTTACGTCCGGTAAAAGATGGCTTAGCTTGTGACATGGCTCAGACATAATTGAATCAAAAAAATTATTAAATAGTTCGATTCGTCTGTCCTTGAGGGTCTCTAGATTACACAAAGAAAGCCTTTAATGTTTGGTTTTGCTGAAAGCATATTGATGTTTCGAAACACTGAATGAATGAATGAATAAATAAAAGACAAGTAACCAACTGACCTTCCAAGTTGCTGCGTTTCTTCTGAAATAAGCAAACTTGTGAACAAACCAAGAATAAATTTCGTTCAAAGTAAGTTGCTGCTCAGGGGCATCTAAAATTGCCTGCAGATGTTAAGAAAAAAAGAGGTGTCATTCTGAGAAAAATCTGTACGACTACGTCGGCCTCTAAAGAAATAATCTGACCCTGAATTGAAGCAAAGGGATCAGGAAATCTAAGGCAACAATCCAGCCCTACAATCATTCCAGTAACTAGGCCGACAGGAGGTCCCCTGCTCTTGTTGTTAAGGCAGTCCAATATAGGAGCCATTCTTCATACACCGCGACTCATCAGTTTACCTGTCTGATTAATGAAGCGTACGTGAAGGGTGGTCTGACATCAGCCTTTTGATAAAAGTCTGCTGATCGCTGGATATCTACAAGAAAGAAAAGATCAGAGGCTATAAATAACCCAGGCTTATTCCCTAGCCTAAGGCTGGGCGCGCGACAATTGTGCGTATGTTGTTGAAATTTCTGAAGCGCAAAAAATTAGATGGAAACCAACCAGCCGCATAATTTCCATGTATGCTGCCTATCATGCCATTGTCGTCGGCAGACTTTATTTATCCACGGTTAACCATTCAGGGAATTACAGAATGCGTACAAACTATTAATACAACCTACACAATATTAAATTACTACCTATTAGAACTACACACTCTAGCTTACTACTGTGACCAGACAAACAATGAAACAAAATGATAACTTTCAAAGAAAAAAAACCCTGCTTTACAAGGATGCCGTGCCTAAAAATGCTTTACAACGTGGTGCTAACTTGTGACTCTGTGCATGAATTACTGAAGTGTGACCGTTCACTGAAATAAGTGAAAGCTGCTGAGGAGTACTTTTCTGTGGTGCTGTTTGTTATGCTGTACAAGGCAGTGTTAACTTGTGAGTCTGTGCATGAAATCCTCAAGTGTGACCATTCAAAAGAAAGCTTTTGCTGTGGTGAACGTGATTACACTGTGCAACATGGCCACGAGTCCCTTGAGTGTGTGGGTGAAATCCTAAGTTCACTCACCTAAAGCTATTCCATCCGGGTCTCCATTTCTTCTTTTCACGTGAACAGGCTTTTCGTCGATTATGTGACAGCCTGCCGCGCCAACGATCGAAATAGAGTCAGCAGCTGAACTCGCGATATCACGCACAGTGATGTTTGGGGGTGGTGTGAGGGCATGTTTCCGTAAGGGGGACCCCATGGTCGGAGGAGGGCTATCGGGTGACAAAGGAAGCTCCTGTCTACTGGTGAGAGTGGGTGAATGTTGCGCCGATGGGGTACCGTCTAGAGTAGACAAGTGAGAGTGGGAAGTAGGGTGGGGAGAGGGTGTAACATGAAGATGAGCCTGAGCTTGAGAGTGAGGGGCGTGCTTGGAACCCTCGTCTTCGAGTTCGGTGTTATTTGATGGCGAGTGTGTTGACACCTACAATACAACAAACACAATTTAGTAAGAAACATGATTATGAGGTATACTATGAACGCCTACTGGATAATTGCTATTTCAGGGTATCCACAAAGCACAATAGCGACGTTTCGACGACCAACAACAACAAAAAAAAGGAAAACGATGGGAAAAAATCAGTCAACGACAATACGCTTCCCTTAACGCTAAGACTTGAAAACCTCCATTTGGACCAAAAACAACAACAACAACAACAACAAAACATTAATGTATATATTTTTTTCTTTTTTTTTAAGGTTGATAGCCGTATACTAAATTCAGCTTAATATCCGTTACACTTTTGCGTCAAACATAATTGATTACTCAATATAAGTCCATCAATCATGTTAAGCGCAATTAGCCAATACCCAAAAAGTAATTCAAAAGATCAATTATAAATTGTTGCATATGTATATCTCGTTGATAGCAACAAAACACCTGCCCTTGGTATTAAATACTTAATTTTGCCACAACCGAACGATAAGCCACATTTTGATGCCGAAAAAGGTTTTACGCAAGGTTTTTTTTTTTCAAATGGACTCACGAAAACAATTATAACGAAAAACCTCTCAGCCATTTCGATCAATACGTTGTAATAAGCATCCCCGTTTAATGAGTCTTTTCTCTCGAGTTCGCGAATCAAACGCTTATGCATTGCCATTCAACTGAATGAAACCTAGGGAACGAAGTCCCCGGTGTGGTGGTCTGTCGCTCTTCCTGTTCAGAGGGCACCTGTAAATTCCTACTAGTTCGAATAAAAACTGTGAACTGCAGGACTGCCATTTGCACCGTAAAAGCAGTCTGGCAATGTCCCTCTCAAAGTGCTGTAAATCGCTTTGAGCTTGTGTAAAAGCCCTATATAAATGCCTTACTTTCTTTCATTCATTCAAATCTAATGAGCAATAGTTTCCCTCCCTGTGCATGGTGCTGCTTGTTGCTCTCTACAAGGTGGTCTTAACTTTAAGGTGGACACACACGCGGGGACTAGTCCCTGCGACTAGTCCCCTGGTGTGTGCTGACGTTTACACGAAGGGACTTGAGGTGCAAGTCGCAGGGACTTGTCCCATGAATTTCGACCAGTTTGATTTCGTGGGATTAGTTGCAGGGACCAAATTCCGGTCCCCGTGACTCGATTTTTCGGTAAAACTGGGCATTCCACCCGAAGGGACTTGGTCGCAGGGACTAGTCGCAGGGACCAGTCCCCTCGTGTGTGCCGACCTTTAGACTCAATGGATGAAATCCTAAAGCATGACCATTCACATCAAACGGTACTAAGCAGTACTTTCTGTGACGCTGCTTTATACTATACCCATGCAAGGTGCTTCCAACTTTTCAGTCTGATAAAAGAAGCGTCAATAGTGAAGCCACCGAGCGCTACTCTTCCAAAGTGTGCCATTTAATTTTGAGTCTGTGGTTATTCAAACGAAAGCTACTGAGCAGTGCTTTCATTTGAATGAATTCAAACTGAAGAGTGAAGACTGAAAAGAAATTTCTAAGAAACCATACCTTAGGAGTGTGAAGATGGTTCATCATGGCCGACAACCTCTCGCGCTCTTTGTTCATCTGCAAACAGGAACATTTTACCTTTGCTTGAGAGAGACACGAGATTTGCATACACACGTAACAGTTAGGAGGTTGTGCGATATGTCATATTTCCAACAATCAAACTGAATATTTTACTGTGTATTATAGTTCAGTGACTTTACTTGAAAGCGAGTTCGCTGACTTCGCTACGCAGACTCAATGTGTCTAACAACCATGTCAGTTAAGATAACAGCTTCGTTGCACGTTGCAATTCTCTCCTGCGCCTCCTTTGCCTTCGAAACCTAAGTCGCGCTGAAAAACCCGCATTCGCTTCACACGGCAATAGAATGGTATGTAGCTCCCGGAGCCGTGGTCTAACCAAGCTAAAATTTTAGGTTGGAGATGTAGACATGACGATGGACTCACCGGGTGGGGACGGGGTGAAGCAGAGACGAAAGATGAGGACAACACGCCCCCAATTCGTTTATCTTTTGCTTATCATTTCCATCCCTGGAGTCCCCCCGTCCCTATATTTTCTATTGCACAGAATGACAATCTCTTTACAGTCAAGCTACGTCAAGGCTGACCAGTATTTTTGAAATTTGAATCGAGTGCTCAAATCTGCGTGGCAATGTTGAAAGTTCCTCTCGAGATTCTGAATTACTGTGGATATTTCCTTCCTATATCGAAAACAGAAAGCAATTTCGTTTCATGCAAAAATACATGGCATTTGAACATTATAACCTATTCCAACGTGTCATGGACTTACTTTTTATATTATGCATTTTAAAGCGCGATTTCCACGAAGACCTTTCAAAATTCTAATCAAATGTCGCAAGCGCAAAGAGGAATACGAATGTTCATTTCAGTCTTGCGGACACTGCTCACGCATGACGTAGCTTCACTGTAAGATCCTACAGTGCACCCCCTCTCCTCTCTTTCTACCTTACCACGTTCTGCACTCCCTGCCCTCCCCCCCCCCCCAAGCCCGCAAAACGCTCCCTACATCAACCGCTACTCTGCATGTAACGCCTACGTTTCTTTTTTGCGATCACGATTTCCTGGCTAAGTTCATTTAGAATTGGTGTAAGTCTGCTCATGCGAAAGAATACGAATACAGACGCCTTCCCTTAACTCTAGGTCGCTAACTGCAAGCAAAAAGCAACATTTATAAGATGGTCTGAAATTCACAGTCCTGTTTCAAACAGAGTCAACTCTAGCTGAACGAAGGCACATTTTCAGCACCATAGTTTGCATCATGTTACATCAGTTATGTTCAGTAATCACCTGGAGCTCTAGGTGCATCACAACTTGCATTTGGACTCTCGCCTGAGCAGTGCTCCTTTCATCCAGAGCATGGTCCGCATTAAGGTGACTTTGGACAAAAGGAGAAAAAGTGAGTTCGAAACCTACAAGAAGATTGCATGAGGCTCTGCATATTTTAAGCACCGATTTCAATGCACCTGGCTCGCATTCCACAGAAGCCCCCAGACCGAACATGTTAAAAGCTGGGAGAGGCAAATCTTTGGAAGGAACTGGTTGTAATTTATGCCCCTGGCCTCGATTGTTCAAAAGGTGGATAATGCTATCCACCGGATAAATCGCTATCCTGCGGATAAGAGGTAGCAAAACCAATTGTGCTATCCAATGGATAGTGATTTAACTAGCGGATGGCGCTATCCGCCGTTTGACCCGAAGAACATGCATTAAATCGTTCTGTACTTACTGCATGAACTGTTGAAAATTCTCACAAAAAGCCTCACAGCCTGGCCATTGGCAAATGTTATGGTGAAACAGGGGATGATGCTGGGCTGTTAAAACGTCAAACATACAAGAAAATATAACAATACAGTCAGAAAATCACGATATATTGACCAATTTCTGAGTTGACCTCAGCCTCATTTTCAAACCGAGTCTAAGCCTTTTTTTCATGAAAACGAGTTTTCATTCATATGCCAAGTAAAACTAATTATCGCACAACTTTAGCAATTGACCTCACTTTGAAAACGAGGCTGACGTGAACTCGGAAGTGGCCTACTGGTTGGTTGCTATGACTGAATTATGAACTCAGTGGGAATCAGCCTTTTTAATCAATACCTGCTTGTGCTTCATTGATGTATGCACTTGTTGTCCTGATGATAATAACAAACAAATGTCTATTAAGTGGCAGTCAAGAGGACACTAAAAATGGAAATTAAGTCAGCCAGTCAGCCTGAGTCAATGCATCACTCATTATTAAGGTCAGTCAGTAGGCCTGTAAGTACACTGTAACATTACTCAGCAGCAAGTTTAAGTAGGTCAACCCAACGGGCAGACAACCACCCAGCTTGTCACTCAGCCTCGTCAGTCAGTCACTCACTCGCCCAGCGAATCAGTCAAGCAGGCAGTCTGTGACTCAATCACTCAGTCAGACAGTCATTCGATGACAGTCACTCAGTGAATCGGTGAATCAATCACTTAGTAACTCTCCCAGCCAGTCAGTCAGTCAGTTAAAGGCCGTCAGTCAATCACTCACCCACTCAGTTATACAGCCAGTGACTCAGTCAGTGAGTCAGCCAGCCAGCCACAAAATTAAAAATACAGAACAACAGATTTATTAACTTACATTGATCCCTCTGATGGCTGTCCCCTTCCACCTAGAATAATTTAAAATCAACACTAAGAAAAACACAGGCACACACAAGCACTCAATGCAATGAAATTATGAGCAAAAATTACCATAACTATTCAAATGAGGATCTCCAAGACCTTTCCATTTTCCATCAAAATAAGGTCGAAGTTCTTGCTCCAGAATTGCCTGCAAAACCAAAGAAAAAATAATTTTAGAATACACTCTCAAAATAATCGGTGCACTGCTCCACACTGCTGGGCAGTGGGCTGGTAAGCAAGCCAACTAGGACAAGCCACTTAGTCCAAAACAAGACCCCCAAAAAATCCAATATGGTGGCTCTCACTAAGGTTCTCTTTTGAATGACATGGAAGCAATGACCTAAGTCCTTTTCCAAGATGGCGTCTGTTTTGCGAGTTGATCGTACGATCCCCCTACAATATGGATCGCTCGTCATCCTCTGGTTTAAATTACTCAAGCTATAGATTTAGGCTGCATTTTTTTGGGGCAATTCCAGAATAGCAATAGAAGGAATGCCCCAGCTTACCCATTTTTGGAGGACTTATTCCGTTTTTGGAATGAATGGAATAGTATTCCATTCATTCTGCTCTCAATAGGAGAATGAATGGAATAAAACTACTACGGTTTACTGGGATTACACAGAATATGCATTTTTGGGGGATTATTTTGGTGCCGAAATCATGCGCGGCCACCAAATGTCACTCTTAGACGTGTCCAGACTTATATTCTGAGTGTTAGTTCTCAGGTCACCTCTGCAAGAACCAATATTCCATTCTCGCAATACACGTTTTTTGTTTGTTTGTTTGTTTTTTTTTTTTTCGGAAAACCTTATTCCTGGTATTCCCTTAATCATAAACCAGAATAGGAATACACAAAATAGTCCCCCCAAAAAATGCACCCTAAGAAACTAGCTCTTGATGAAGCACTCCCCCCAAAAAAGCTCCCCAAGTTATGGAGTTGTAGCAAATTCATTTTTCCACAAAACTAAGAAGTCTAGGGGCTACTGGTCCAGGGCTAGTGGACCAGTGTAATGTTGTCAAGCACTGCAATGTCATTAATTTTACATTCACAAAATATAAAGCACTGCATTCTATGGCAAAGTTGCTACAGTATTGGTAATTGGGAAATACTGGTAATTTTTGCATGGCATCTAGACATGCACAACAATTTGAAATTTCAAGTGATTTCTAATACGACATTTGTGCAATGACATCATTTGACTTCAAACTACCAGAATCCTTTAGGTCTGGCTCTTGTCACGCTGATTAGTGGTAGATGTCACTGTGATTAAAACTCCACCGTGATTACATAATTTTAATGAGATAGCAAAAAGAGATTGAATACTGGAAGTTGCAGTGAAATGAAGCCATCATGGAAATTGACCACGACTGGTTAACCTGAAAACATCATAAAAATTTGAATCTCATACATGAATTCGGCAATGAGGCAAATCTATCACTGTATGGAGATTCAATATTTAAACATTGGTTATATAGAAAGCAACGACAAGAGATAAAATAGGCAAGTGATCTCAGCCCCAAACTAATATAATTACAACTTCACTTAATCCGTTCATGTATTAATTAAATTAATTCATAAAATTAATAATACCTGGTGTTGCTGCATATGCTGGGGCTGGACTGGCCGCAGCAATAGTGGTGGTGGGTGCGCAGCCATCACTGTGACTGGTCGCGGCCCAGCAGTCTGTTGATGAGGGAAGTGAAAATGGCCATCAACATACCCCGGCTGACAGCCGCAGTGAGAATGCTCCACGAATGCTGCTGGCTGCTGTGGATGGCAACCAGCTGCAGAGTACAAATGGTGTGTATGTGGCCCTGGAGGACATGTTGAACAGTAGTGGACACTACTGTGTTTCAAGGGCACTTTAGAGTCCTGAGATGGCGACTTAGATGCATCGATCATAACACTGGTCACTGCCGGTGAAACATGCTGGTAGACCACACCAGGGACATGACCCTCGCGACTGCAGCAGCAATTCTGTGGAGTGTTGAGCTTACTTTGTGGTGTGACTTTGTGGGAAGAGTGAGTTGCACACGTACAATTGGTAGAGCAACAGGTTTCTTCAGAATGATCAGCTGAAGATGAGGATACCTTAACCTAAGGGATGATAATTATTCTGTTACCTTTCATTTAATAAATATCTAGTAATGTCCTAGTACCACCATCTCATGATGAATTTTACACGATACAAAACTAAGTTCCTGGCTACATTTCATGGCTCTTAAAGTTGGAAGCTACTAACCCAAAGCTGTTAACTGAAGGTGCTGATTTGTAAATAGGGCTAAAAAATAGCAAGTGATTCCCATAAAAAGTGCTGTCAAGTCTTTGCAATTTCTTTTAAATTTATGATTCTGACAACTGTCTGAATATCAAGTTTTAATAACAAGTTGATATACAGTATAATATGCACAGCTGAATAAGAACATCTCAGTTGTTCACATATTTCTAAAGTTTGCTTTCTCCTTGTGTTACTAGAAAGTTTCAATGCCATAACTGCACTAAAATCCTTTGATTTTGAATAACACACATGATTATTATAATACTACGTTGTTGCTTATGTTGTTAAAGAATTGTTTGGCACATGTTGAGACCTTGCCAGAAATAGCTTCACTATTGAAATTTGTACAATTATGAACCCATACTGGGGAAAACCCAAATGGGACTAGCTCTTCAGGGAAGCACAAAGTAAATTCATTCAGACTTCCACTTAATTTGCCAGCTTTAATTGAAACCGTTCCAGACATACTTAAATCAACCGAATACCAACCAAAATCCAGGTGAAAATGTGTTCAGCGTAACACCCACCCATACTCTGAGGGAAGTAAGTTCTGCACAGGGGGGACGGGTGGCAGCGTAATTCACAATTGTTGAAGATTAATCCTCTCGGTAGACAAACGGTGAGGGGGGAAAGAGAGGTCTCTGTTTCTACAATAACAAAAAGCTCGTATATGTTGGTTGAAGCCTCAATTTATCAACTGCTGCACTTGTAATTGGAAATCTCATTCATGCACGGAGTTTGTTCCTGGTAAATCATTAAAGCTCACTCCTGTCGAACTTCCCGAGCAAGTCTTACAGCAGCGTTTATAGCCTCTGCGCTGATGAAGTTGCCCTATTGCACAGAATGTACGTAAGGTCATTATTAAGCTGTGTCTTTACTGACCCCAGATCCTCGAGGACTCGTTCCTGCTGACGAGACGGCTCCCTCGGCCTCGCTTGACTTGATATTCGACATGTATTCACTTCTGATATTGTAGCGCAAAATTCTTAACTCTTCAACACGTTACTGTTACGTTAAAGGTTTTGCGGCTATTAAGAAAACAAATCATGAAAATCAAATATAAGGCATTTGTAAGTACATTGTACTCTTGTACATTGTGCATTAAATTCAAATTTTTTCATCTTCCAACTTTTGGTGGCATGCGGAAGAGGCGTGCATAATGCAGCGTCGCGAAGCAAGAAGTTCGTGTTCATGTCAATTTTTCATAGATGCCCACAAAAACTTTACTCGATTTCGTTTTTGGGTATGATATGTGTTTGATTGAGAAAAGCGCCTTCGAGGTAACAAAGAAGAATGGGTCACAAAACAAACTGAAATCGAAGTCCAAGGGAAAAACCGCGTTAATTGATTCAGATGCCATATGGCCTCGATTTGAATAAATTTTGTTCAATGAGTTACAGCCTTCCTTGTCAGTAAAATGGGAATATTTCTTTGTTAAACTGCCAAAAACTAACCAAAGAACTCGATTGAAATTAACCTACTTTATTCAAGATTTCTTAACCCGCCGTTTAGCTGAAGCAACTTCTTCAAAGCGTTCGTTGGCTACCTTTCTAGCCACCACGCTATAAACAACAACAAAAGGCCGCCCCGAGTAAACAACAATAATAAAAGTGGCAATTTCACTTTCGATTGGGGAATAAAACACACCAGGAAACCGCTCATAAGATTTTTCACAGTTGTGACGAACTAACAATCTTTTTACATTGATGTTCAGCGCAAGCTCGGCCCCACATCATCATGAAATTCATACAAGATAAACATCAAGATTATTGTTGGTGGGAAGCACGTTTACTAACCTCAGACTTAGCCGCGACGAATTTCAATGAACTCAAGCTGCAAATCGACTCCTCCGTCATCAAATTTACTGTGGGGTTTCCTTATTCCGTCAGCTAAAAACTGAAAAACTTGTCAAACAGATTGCTGGCGACTGCGAACAGGAATATGGTGAATTTTCCCTGCTAAACAATTGTGGCGCGTTGTTGTTGATGAATTTACTTTGAGCCCCAAACAAAGCCTCGCTTTGCATCATGACGTCACGTAATTGGCACCCGTAAATAACAACAAAAATAAACATAGGAAGGCCAAACAATTGGTCTCCCACGCCAGCTATCTGCTTTTTCGCGATCTAAACAAAATATTTGTTTGGGAGAAAATGTCCCCTCAATCTGGAACAAATTGTCTTCTTGGTCTAGCCAAATCCAAATAACGCAGATCGAGTTGTAGTCGACTTGCTGGCCAATCCGTTTTCTCGTTTTTCAACCTCCATTCACGCTAAGCGAAAAGCTTAGTAATCGCTAAAATCGACGTGATATTTGACAAAGCTGCTCTTGATTGCAAGTCAATTTCTCCTAAGGTTACCTGTAGACAACACACGACCTTGGGTAAAGAAATCACTTTCCTGAAGGACAATCTATCACATTTAACTCGCTTTTGATTGGCCCTCACCATCGCACCAAATGAAAAGATCTAGTTTTCGCAAACATGAGGATTATTGTTTTTCCAGATTAGCACAACGCGTCCAGCTGAATTTGCTATCTGTACGTGTCAATTTCACACACATAACAGCACGTGTTGGCATTTTGATTGAGTTTTATTCTCCTTTAAGAAAATTGCTGCAAGATTCTTGTCGGCAATCACGAGGGCCGGAAAAACTATCGAGGAAAAATGACGTAAGATTTCCATTTGAAAATCGAATAAGGCATATCGCATTCTGTTTATCTATGCATTACAGGGCAGTAAATTCAAACACCTTTTGTTTTTGTGTAGTCTCGTCGACGAAACTTGTTTGTTATTCTGGCGTCTGTTTTTCGGAAAGGAAAACATCGCATTTTAATTTGACCCTCAACCATCTTTCTCCATCATAAAATTTCGTATAAGTTCATGACGTTCCGCATTATTAAACTCTCCAACCAATTGCGACGCCATTGAAAACTATTTTAAAAGCTGAAGAGCTTTAAACTCTTCTAGAAGAAATTTCACCGTGACCTTCAAAGGCATTCATAATATCGCAATTGTATTTTCCCGTTCAGACAAACAACATCACGCAGCTTGAAATCTTTGGCAATCTCAATTAATGTGATTTGCCCACGGTATTCAATCCGCATCCCGTTGCTTTCCCTTTTGTATCAACCGAGCGTTTAAATGTGACGTCGCTTTCGCTTAGACCTCTGCTGTGGCCTACAACCTGATCGATCACAAGTTTTCAGTTTGGGTTGGCCAGTCCATGTTTTGAAGCCGCATCAATCATTTGTGATTTGTGAACTTCGTTGATTTGTCGATTTTGTTTATTTATCGCCAGCCGACGCCTTGGGATCTGCGCCATATTAGTTTGAAATAAAATTAAATGTAATGTACTTGAGCCGATCAACAATAAGCTTATAGAAATAAAATGCGTCCATCTGGGCTGGGTTATATATATATTTTTTTTCCTCTTTGAAGGCAGTGATCTTGGTATATCAGCGAAGTAAAAGTACAAATTAATATTTAAAGTAACTAAAACATGAAAGTTTCAGAGAGTGTAAGTTTACGTTATCATAATGGTGTACTTTGTAAAGTGGCTCCGGGCCACTTGACCAATGTTCGAAAGGCAGAATTAATGAACACAAAATATTGCGTGCATCGTGAAGGAAATGTTGTAGTGTTGTAAGAGTTGTTATGTTTTAACGGCACTTTAATGGCGCCCAAGGCTTTCCTTGTAGAATTTGCTTATTTTTAGACCACGTGCCCAAAACGCAAGTAATTGGGACAAAATGCTACTGACCAATGAAATTGCACCATGCTCAGTGCCTTTGTGTACGACTACTTGTACTTTAAAAACAATCTTGGACACAAGCAAGACTATTAAAAATATGCTTTATTGGAAAATTAATTTTGGTTTCCACGTACAGAGACTTGTGATTAACTTATAAAATATGACGACAGCTGGAGCAAAAAATCATAAGGCAAAAGAAAGAAATTGGAGATCAAAACGAAACGTGTCAACGAGTTGAGCTCTGGTTTTCGACCTTTCCGTTACGCGACTAAAATTCCTCTAATTTGGGAGATATCCAGTAACCATATTTATGGAGGTTTAGTTCCTTTTATGCTCTTGATTCCATTTAAAAATTCAATGTTGATTATGGATATTCTTCTACTTATACGAATCTTGTAAACAACTGACAGAGGGAGTGTCTGGATGGTTAAACGTATGTAAAATACACCATAAAACGATGGCTTCTGTCAGAGGAAAACAACACTTTCAGTGAAACCTAGAATAGCCTTTTTGACTGGGTTATGGACACAGACAAATTAGAAAGTCGGAACAACACCTGGCTTTGCGAATAAAAACAACGCGATAAAAATACTAAAAACAGTTTTGAGGAAGGGCAAACCGTCGGCACGACTGGTTTCTTTGGTTTCCGCAGTCATCTCCAGTGTCGTTCGTTTGTTGTATCACAAAGAACATGCTTATATCACCGGTTTTGTACTGCAAAGAAAGACTTGCAAACTCGCATCATAAACATGGTGGACACAGCGATCCATGATGACGGAATTACCGAGCCGCCGGGAGGACCCTAGAAACGAGCCACAAAAAAATTTGAGCCTGCGGACAAACGTACGATAAGAAACTGCTCTCGGAGAAGGGAAGAGACCCAAAAACAGACACAACCCAAACGGGGCCTCCATGATATTGAAATATTGCATGATAGTAACCCCGGCGACACAAAGCTAATTTACGATTATGCACGATAACCGACTATTGCAAAACCACCACAAGAAAATCCAAGAGCGGATATCAAAAATCTTCCCCTGAAAATCACTGAGAGACTAAATATGAGAGTATGATGGTGCCGAAATGATATTAAGAATCAGAATCATTAGACAGAGTTGGCCAAACTAGGAAGAATTCTCCCTCATGGAAGGAAAAAGACAATTGACTTTAAAATGTATATTTTTTTAGAAACAGGTCATAGGTCACACTCCAACTTTGATCAAGCAAGTAAATAAGCCTATAAGTTATCCTCCTTGATGTCACCATCCATTGTAGATTGGAACTCTCTCCACTGGTCGGCTGATAATTCTGTAGAAGAAGAGTGAATGAAAAACGTCGATTACCTTTTAATCGTAAGAAACGAATCATGTCTTTTTCTGCCAAAGTGCCAAGCTGCGCAGATTTGTTTGTTTTGTTTTGTTTTGTTTGTTTGTTTGATTTTCTTTTGCTTGATCTAAAGAAATGTCTGCATCTCCATCGGTTGTGATTCACAGAAAATTGTACATAAAATGTTTTTTTTTTTAATTATTACTATTATTTTTTTTTAACGAGCTTTTGCCGTGGCCCTCTCTCGCTGCCTCTGAAATCTCCTCGTCTTTTCTCAATGCGTTTTCAAGGTTGAAAGGCCCGGCAGTGATTTTCCACCAGGGTCGGGTTTCTGGCTTCCGTTGATAGAACCAAAACTCTAGGGCTAATAAACTTACCACTAATGAATTTAAACAATACGCCGTAATCATGAACGGCGTTCTTAGACGCAAAATCCACTTTTAAAAACCTCTGCCGGGGCCTGGCACGAATGCCAAGTTTGCGAAGAAAGTCACAGTCACTCCTGGTCAGCGGCTTGTCATTCTCAAGAGAGAACTGCATCTTCTCTTCAGTCAAAATCTTTTCAAACTATTGAAAACAAAAAGACAGCTCTGAGGGTCTATGATCAGTTCAAAGGCGTAGCTCAGTTGGTTACTGCGCGGCTGTCAGAGCTAGAGATCTCCAGTTCGATCGTAGGTGACTGCAACGTCTGATTCCACTGGGCTTTATTCACGCGGCGGCCATGTTGGTTAGGAACAATAGAACTCGTACCCCGAGCCTCGAGTTGATAAGTTTGAGAACGAGTTCCGGGTGGACAAAACAAAAAAGGGTTTTCAGTCCCTCGGGACCCAAAATGGCCGCCGCGTGAATAAAGCCCCCTCCCTCTGATCCTTGTAGCATATGCTATGGTTTAACGGAGCTCTGACCGAGGCGTAAAGCGCGTAACTTTAACATTGATACCAGCTTTGTCGAAGCTGACAGTACTACCGAATCAGTGACTTTACTTTTACTAATAAATAATTAGACAAATAAATAACTTCATTGAACCCTCCCTTCAGGGCAACTGATTCAAATCATCTTTAGTAGAGGAGACTGGTTATGAAAACCGGTGAACTTCAAAGAGCCAAACAATAGAGCGCTCTTCGATGTTGAACGTTCCTGTCTCGTGAATCTGACCGTGCACAAGCTTCTTGCGGATCATCACAGTAGGAACTAATTTTCCCAAATGGTAGGGGGCTAACCAGTTTGGTGGCCATTGAGAAGCGACTTCTCAAAACACCTGCAACTAGTTGTGAGGGAGGGATTTGATCTGAGGACCTCCGGACCTCCGGACCTCCGGATTTCAAGTCCGGTACCCTAACGAGGGTTTCCCAGGAGTTTGGGGGAACAAGGAAACATGGCCCATTTGATCTGGGAGCAGGGGAACAAAGATAAAATATCTCAGGGAACAAGGGAACATAAACCATTTTAGGAATAAAAAAGCTGGGAACAAGAACGGAATTAATTTTGGGAACACATTTTTTAAAGGGAATAAGGACCCCCCCCCCCCGCCTGGGAGGCCCTCCCCACCCACTCGGCCACGCCCAACCCCTACTTTATTTTAAAGCCCGCCACTTGAGGAAATAGAAAGGGAAGAATCCTCGCGAGGCGGTTAGCTCATTTGTTTTCTCAAGTGTGCGGTGAGGTTTTAGAGAGGTTTTCGCCTCGCGAGGCCGTGAGGCCAATATATCAAACATGTTTGATATTGTCCTCACGGTCTCGCGAGGTGAATTTCGCACACTTAAGGAAACGGCTGAGCTAATAATCTCACGAGGCATTTTGATTTTGCTCAGCTCTTTCCGGCCTCAAGTGTGCGGTGGGCTTTAAGCTACTATTTCGAAGCTACTTTGGTTTAGCATGTCTACGCTTAATATAATGATTGGTCGACTCGCTTGTTACAACTGTGTCAGTATTAACACGCTGTGACTAACCTAGCGTAGCTTACCCGCTGTAGATACACAAGAACAAGGCTTCTTCTCGGTGGGCCGGCCTCTTCCGTTCTCAACAAAAGTTTGATATTCTCCACTCGTTCACAATCATCCACCGTCAAAGTAATGGGATCTTAAATGAAAGTGGTATAAAGTGTAATTTAAGAAATACATGGACGACCTAAGCCCTTAACGATAACGATAACGACGACAACAATAACAATGCTACTAGAGGGCAAATTTCATACGAATATCATCAAAAGCGCTCTACAAGAACATCCGAGACTCAAATCAAGTCAATAATGGTTCTTGAGCAGTGGAGAAAACTGTAATACACAGGTGAAAGCCGCGAAGCAATGAGGAGAACCGTCAAAGATGTCGAGTCCAGGAATCGAGCCCGGGATATTGGTGGAAGGCGAGCAATATCCAAACTTCGGAGCAGGGACAGAGGATAAAGCGGATAAGATGTTAGTTCAGGGGTCACATTTCGATTTAAAGCTACCAGAGGTCGAAACCATAGAGCAAAAATGGAAAATGGGTAAACCGTTTGAAGAGTAAAACGTGACTTGGAATTTGAAGCTGACACTCCGCACGTTATTGAAAGGGCGGGGGGCTTGTGCGACTTGACATCTTACTCACCTTGAGTTGAGCTTCCCATCGCTTCCAAATTCAACACTGCTTCCTCGTAATCCGGTTGCTTTACCGCGCTAGTGGCGCTACGAGTGAGTGGTTTGCCCAGAAACTCTCCATCGCGTATTCGTAACCTCTTATTCTCTTTATCATAAACTACTCGACAGAACTTGAACAGGAACGGGGCTCGAGAATTCCGCATCACCATCGAGGGAGGGACTTTAGTGCTCATTACGTGTCCCCTGATCCAAGTATTTTGGCCGAGCCAAGCGGCCACCTTCGAGGGAGCATGGAGGTTTCCCGAAACAGTTGTCTACAAGAAAGAGAAAAGCCGGAAGAAGGACATATGAAAAGAATGAGACAGCGAGACTTGTTGAGTCACGCCCCCACCCCTCTCCCAGCTTCCCTCATTCTCTCGCCCCGTACGCGTTGGCATTCCCCGTTGATGCTCACCAACACCCCCTCTCCCAAAGTCTCTCACCATGTGTTTGCACACCGTGTTGCGGATCGTCAGAATTTGTTCGAAAGCTTTGAACTTTGCATAAGGCCAACTGTACATTTTCAACTTTTTTTGTTGTTGCCTTGTGATGGCTGAAGACTCGCCCAACAATATTCCGTGAAGTTACAAAGAACAGCCAGCAAGTTCCTACTATGTTCGCATCATGCAGCCGCGCTACACATGATAGCCATAGATTTTCCGTTTCCTTCTGCCCTAGACTCCACTGCATCCCTAGTTCATGTCCAAAACCGTTGGAAATAGTTGTAACCAATTGCACCATGTCCGCCTTAGTAACTCTTTACAACACGATCTCAGCCAAAAATGATGGATTTTCTTTCAGGCGTAAGGCTATCGCAAAAGCTTCACTTTGAAACTTAAGGCCCTTTGAATACAGGGCCTTCAAAAATACGCCTACCTGGTGCATCCTGTTGCCGGTCAAAACGAACTTCGTGCTATAAACCACGTCTGTTACGAGAAGCAGGTGTTGATCCTCGAGTGGCTTCATCTCGTCGGGATTTAACGGAGCAGCCGACAGAAGGCCACGGAGATCTGGGTCCAAGAAATACTCTTCAGTTAGCTCGCCTAATTCCAGGTCTCCAGGTGTATCACTCATTTTCAGTTTAACTTCTCCACTGTCAAGTCCCCCGATTGACATGTCGAGATCGCTGTTTTAATTTAAAATAGAAGAGAAAAAAGTGTTTCCTTTTTATTGCACCATTTAATGCCAATAGTGCCTTCTCCTTCTCCAAAGGGCTCCAGATCAATCAACAGTTTTTACTGACATTGTTACTGATTATTTTTACTGTTACTGATGATTTCATCATTACCGTTGTCTTTCTTATTTAGAGATTAAGGGACAAGATCTCCAATAGAGGCCAGCCTGACGACAAAGGGCGACCACATTCCCTTCTCTTTACGAAAAATATTTGGCTTCTTTAACGACCCACAGAGCCTTTTAGGGACGCAACCTTATGAAAAGACGATGTCAACGGCAACGAGAACGCCACAAAACAATAGGTTTAGTGAGCAAAAACAATAGCTCGGAACGCTCTGTACGTGCTCCCTCTTATGACCAAGTGAGGTGAGACAGGGCGTACGGGTTAGCAAGCTAGAAAGACTAGAAAGTCTGACGTTCGATTGAAAGATTGTTACTGCGGTCGGGGATTTCAAGTCAAGACCACCTTCCCCTCCCCCACCACCCCCACCCCCCTCCCGGTAGTCCAAGGCTCTACCAAGTGGCCCTACCTGGTTCCAGTGGCCAGTACCTTAGTTTCAATCTATAAAAATTCCTGCCTTGGCTCACTAAAGCCGGTTACAGACGAGCAAGTTTTCTGTGACAAGTGCCATTGACACTGTTCACATGCCCATGTGTATGAACGACAAATTTTCTTTGACAAGTTTTGCCTTGACAAGTTTTATTTGCTGGTGTGAACGAATTAACAAGTTTTAACTGCAGCGGAGGACGGAAAACAAAAACACAGGGCGCCATTTTCGTTTTTTGATCATGGCTCGTGCTTCTTTGACGAGTGAAAAAAGGTTGCTGGCTTGTGGCCTGGGTTTTGCTTTACTTTAGCAATATGAGCACTCGAAGAGACATATGAATCGGAGGTGGCTTTTTCTTGTTTCGGTCCCTGTAGGAATCCACTTTGGTATTCCACAAGTTTTCTCTTGCTCTTAGGTATTCGAGAATTGATGTAGCAGAATCGGTCCAACGAACCGTGTTTTTCCTGGCCATGTTATCCGCCATTACGGCTAGCAAAACAAGAACACCGCTGAGGGCCCGCAATATTTCTCTATTTTCTTGACAAGTTTTCCTTGTCGAACCGTACAGACGAGCAAGTTCTGCAATGTGTCAAGTTTTTCTTTGACAAGTGCACTTGTCAAGGAAAAAATTGACAAGTTCGTCTTTACACACGAGCAAATAAAACTTGTCAAGTCCAAACTTGTCACAGAAAACTTGCTCGTCTGTAACCGGCTTAAATCTTATAAAGAACAAAGAACTTGTCGAAAGGAACGCAAGTATCCGTATACCTCGTAACGTCTGCCACTTCTGTTTTCTTCAGCCTCTTGTTTTCTTTCTGAAGTTTTGTCAAGCAAACGTTGTGAAGGATTTTTTTCGCGTTGTTCTCAGCGTACTTCTCCAAGCTATCCACAATAATCATTTCAGTTTTACCAAAGGGCCGTTTCCACCACTTCCGCCTGCGTTTCACGATAAGCGCCAAGGGAGCTACGAGGTTGGATTGGCCGTGGTAAGCTGGAAAATACCCTTTGCCAAAATTCTCAGTAATAAATGCCCGGATGGAGTCTTGTGTCATCTGAAGTGAGAAATGTTAAAGGTTACAACAGTCGCGGATGTTATCGTCTAATACTCTGGGATGTAAAAAGTTGCTTCCATTCTTTGCTTGTTTGTTTGTTTGTTTGTTTGTTTTGGTTTTTAAAGCTAATTCTGCTAGTTCATAGCTCCTATCTCTCTCCAACTAACGAGGTTTGGTAGGCTAATTTTCATAAAGACAAAAGAATAATTTATTGTCCGCCATTTATGAATACGGTGTATGGGCAATGCAATATTAATCTAAACATTCACGAAAACTGATCATCGATCGCATCCACTTAGTCCCGTGGTCTCAGCCATTTTGTGACAGTAAAACCAATTAATGAACTGGCCAATATCACGGTATTTTCGATGTCTTCTGGTCAACCTGTACTGTACGAAAATCGTCCATTATGTATTACCTTACATTCGTGCGTAAACTATTCCTACCAAATTCTTCAGATATGTTTCAAACTAATCTTTACAGGAAAAGGCACCTCTACAACGACGAGACGAGATGTGAGAGCTCGGAAAAAAAAACAGGTCATCGCTTGTATCGCATTCAATTCAATTTATTCAATCATTTCAATTCATTATGATTACTAACAACGTCACGATTTTCCAATCAATTATCGATTACTATCGATATCAGTTTGAGCGGGCTTTTTAAATGAGTGTACGCACTGGGATTCGAACCCGCGCTCTCCTGCGTCAGAGGCGGTAGCGATGTCCACAAGGCTATCGAGCCAACGTCGCATCTTCTTTACGTGACCGGAAACCATTATTTCTCCATATCCGGTTGTATTATGACACCAGTCAGCCATCTTTAGCCAGCTACTTTCTTTTCATCGTACAATTACTGCTGGTAAAATGTCATCAAATTGCCATCGGAAAAACTTGTCAAGCATCCCTTTCCCAATTTTGAATCAAATCAATGCGTATTGTAACATTTTTAGGGCTGTACAACGAAGTCAATTCGACGATCGGAGTTTTGTCGATGTTATCGCTATCGTTGTGGAATATTGCTATCACTGAACAGTCTCCAGGGTCGCCTAGTATTTCCTATCGGCCTTCTAACATAAAATGAATGATGCTTAATGACGTTTCAATCGAAAATCGGCTAAAAGAGAGGCTAGAGTATAGGCTACCTCTAGCCTCTTGTTTAAGTAATGATCCCTGCCCGCAAAATGGCACTGTAATAGAATACAAAATATTGTATTGCACTGTGCATGCACTGTGCTGTATTGTACTGTATAGTGTTGTGTTTTTCAAGTTGCGACCCGTAACAACACTGAGAAGGCTATACAGTACAGTAACACTGATAGTCTCAAGTGAACAAACTGCGTCAATACTTTTGAGTTTCCATAGATTTAAAGCTGTCCCTTAGCAATCCACGGTAAGACCAAAAGAGCGTGAAAGGGTGCCTCTTACTTACCTTCGGATGTATGAGCAGGCTACTGAGAAAAAGACAAAAAACTGAACGCTGATGAAAGCTGACCAGAGATGCGCTTTCCTC
>BLFK01000093.1:645631-648131 GCA_014634185.1 Astreopora myriophthalma | reverse complement strand
CGCAGGTCTTTACAATATAACTCTATTCATCCAAACGCACGCACAATGGCATATTTTGGCATACATTTGTAGCATAAAGACAACTTCATTCCTCTCTACACATCCCGCTAGACTTACTAGATGTTCTGTGGCACACCAACCTGATAGGCGAGAGTTAAAATAACCAAAAGCTTCGTGTCTTTGACTTCGTCTTGTTCAGTGTGGCCAAAAACGGCTTATGTTATTGATATAGAGCAGCCAATGAAGTCAGTTTTATAGACTTCCGGTTTTTCCAAGAACAATTTAACATATTTCTGAGAATTCTACTTATTTCCTTGCCGCACATGCATTGTACGCGTGCAATTCTCTCCAGGGCATTGTAATCTGTAACAACAAGAGCAACTTTACTGGTAAATAAACTGGAATCAAAATCTCACACTAACTGCGTCCTGAAAGTCTGTGAAAGTGCAAGCACAATTGGCGATCTTTCATGTAAATAACAATATAAATACTTAATCAGTTAATCACCCTCACTACCCCCTCCTTCACCTCCCTTGAGGGCTTTTCAGAAACAATTAAACTAAACTGGAAAATAAACAGGGAGTATTTACCGCCGCAGCCGAGTAGTGGTCAGAATCCAGCAGTCTACCTTAACCACTCGGCTACGTTGCCTCTAATGCATATACATTAGGCGCAAGTTCTTCGAAATATTGAGCGTTTTTTCATCTTCCGACTTGCTTAAAATTAGTTTTAAAAAAAGGGCCACCTAGCTTTAAATGTCCATTGAAAGTGAAAATGAAAATCGACGTACCTGGCTTGCTCTTTGTTGGGTTCCTAAACGGAGAAGATATAAAATAGGCTGGTACATTCAAGAAGGCGTCACTTTACTACAGCCAACAGAATGCCGTTTTGTTTGTGTCTTTTTGTTTTTTTTGTTGCTTTCTCATTAAAAATTTATCATCCTCGTGGGCTTTAGATGACAATAAACAAATATTGGATCGACGACGTTCTTCGCAATGTCCAGAATACTCAAGGGCGAGGCAAGTGTTATCCGCCAAAGTCGGAGGCTGAGGCTGATAACACTTCCTGGTTCTCATATGCCGCCGAACTACCTGCAACACAGCCGCCGGTACTGCCTGGGATACTGTTCCGACATATGAGAACATACGCCGGCGGCAACAACAACTAGCGCAGGCCTTTGCCGCCGGTATGCCTGCGAAGTTGACTTGAGTTCAACTTCGCAGGCGTGTCGGCGGTTCTTCAGGAACACCGGCGATGAAAATATTTTATGTGAACGTAGTCGGCGATCGTCGGCGATATCCCAGCGGGCAAATTTATCCCACAATTCATTCCATCCAATTGATTCGGCGCCCTTTTTCGTGTTTACCGGGGATACGTCGCAAGTACATCTGGGGCACCACTGCGATGCAACTGGGACGAAAAATCAATTCAACCGGCGACCACAACGCAGGTCATCGCAGGTATAGCGGCGGCATACGAGAACCAGGCTTTACCGGGGCTTTAATTATTCTGGATATCACGAAAAACCAAATTTAATAATTGTTTTATTATACAATGATATACATATAGACAAAACATTGTAAAGTAATAAGCCGTTGTTTTCATTCACGCTGTCGCCCGGTAGCGTAAAGCCGTGGCGGTCGACAGGTAACAAATAACCCTAGCAGCTGTGCGACCAAGTTCGACAGGTGACAAGATAAATTATCCAGAATTGTGTGCAGCTCACAGGATAGGATTGAGACCCCGCAATTAATCAGTTTCTTTGGGAACGGCTTGGGGTGAGAGTGGGCAAGTGCCCACATAATAAAAAGGTTACTTTTCTTAGAATATGGGCGGCTCTCAGTAGCTGGTCTTCTGTAGGTCCTCGATGTTGATGAGTTTCCAGGGATTCTTTGGACTGAGCTCTAATCACTACGCGCCCAGTTTTGTTTAAGACTGACCACATCCTCGACATTGCCATTTCTAAATCCTTATATTTGGAGAGTTTTTCCACCATTTAGACAGATGTTTCGTTCGGCAGAGATACTTTTGTTTTAGCCATGTCAATCACCTATCAGCAGACATGTCTTCCTCTCTCGATCTTGACAATAATGGCAGGCTGTTGGATCTAATTTCTTTATCAGTATGAACCGGCATTTCCCAGACGATTGTGATAATTTCACTTTCATTTTCGGTCAATGTTTCGGGTGCGTGCTCACACCAGTTGTCCATCACCTCAATGCTATATGTTAAGTACACAAGCATGCAAAATTGTGTCTTCACCTACAACAGAGTGAAAACTTGCGAAAAGACAGTCTAAGAGGTTATTCCAGAGCTTTGGTCAACTCTCCTTCTTTGTACAGGATTCGTCTGATACGATCTGCCATCTGCCTGACGACGTTCTGGTTGATGCCTTCCAGAAGGTTTACATCATTAAGCCAGTAATCTGGAAGAACTCCCTTCTTCAGGTACCCATAAACGTTTACCAAAAATCCACGAAAGTGCCTTCCCAAGGAGCCGT
>BLFK01000093.1:588131-635631 GCA_014634185.1 Astreopora myriophthalma | reverse complement strand
GTTCAAAAGCGGCTCTAGACTTTGCATGGAGCCAACTGTACAATTCTCAACTTTTTGCTTGTTGCCTTGTGACGGCTGAAGCTTAACCCAACAATGTTGCGTGGTCATCTTGCAAAGGACAACCAACAAGCTAGTGCAACCGCACTACACATGATATCCTTGTATTTTCCATTTATTCAGACTCACTGCATTCCTAGTTCATGCCCAATACCGTTGGGTTGGTTGCGACCATTTGCACTCTGCCCCCCTTAGTAAGTAAACATTTTACAACAACTACCAACAATGCTGTATTGTGTTCCAGGCTCAAGGCCCGCGCAAAATCTTCAGTTTGAAACTAAAGGCCCTTCGAATATAAATAACACGCCTGTAACAACGTTCTTTCCAAATTTTAAGTCCCGGGTTTTATTTTCGGAATTTACGGTATTCTAAGCAGGGGAGGTAAAGGAAAATAAAAGGCATCCCGTCAAACCTGATGCACCCTGATGCCGGTCAAAACGAACTTTGCGCTATAAACCCCGCCTGTTACAAGAAGCAGGTGTTGATCCTCGAGTGGCTTCATCTTGTCGGGATTCAAGGGGGCAGCCGTGAGGTCACGGAGATCTAAGTCCCAGAAATATTCTTCCGTTAGCTCGCCTAATTCCAGGTCTCCCAGTGTGACACTCATCTTCAGTTTAACTTCTCCACTGTCAAATCCCCCGATTGACACATCGCAGTCTCTGTTTTAATTTGAAATAGAACAGAAGAAAGTCTCCTTTTGAATGCATTACTAATACCAATGGTGCCTTCTGGTGCATAATACCAATGGTGCCTTCTCGAACGGGCGATCAATGAACATTGATTGTTACTGTTGCTATTGTTCTTATTATTATTTAGACATTAAGCCGAGGCCTCCACTACAGGCCAGGCCATGACCCAAGGGACTGACTACATTCGCTATAGATCGTTTTCACTTACGTGACCAGCGGCCATATTGATTTACTGAAACAAAACTCCGGGAAATATTGGCATAAAAATGGAGTTCACTTCCCTAAAGATTGTTTATGTACACCAAAATGGCCGCCGTTACTTTGTTTTGGTGCATGAATATGGCTGCCGTGACGTCATGTGAAAACGCTCTATTCTTCACGAACAGTATGTGGGTTCTTAATTAAACGACGCACTAAGCTTTTACGACCAAGTGAGGTAAGACGGGGCCAATCTCGTCCCCTGAGCCCGCTTTTCTTTTGGTCAGCACCAAGAACACGGACAGCCAGAGAAGCCACAGTCAGTGTTCTTGGTGCTAACCAAAAGAAATGCGGTCTCTAGCGACGAGATTGAGACGGGGCCCGCCGTTTACTTTTCCGAGAAGACTGGAAGGTATAACGATTTAAAGATGTCAATAGAAAGGGAGCACTTTTTCCAAGCAAATATCCGTATACCTGGTGGCAACGTCTGCTAATTCTGTTTTCTCTAGTCTCTTGTTTTGTTTTGTTTTTGTTTTTTCTGAAGTCTTGTCAAGGAAACGTTGTGAAGGAATTTTCTCTCGTTGCTCTCAGCGTACTTCTCCAAGCTAGCAAAAACAATCATTTCCGTTTTACCAAACAGCCGTTTTACCAACTTCCGCTTCTGCTTCACGATCAGCGCCAATGGAGCGACAACGTAGTTGGATTAGCCGTGGTATACTGGAAAAGAGCCTTTGCCAAACTACTCAGTAATACATGACCAGATGAATTAAGTCTAATCTTGTGTCATCTGAAAACATGAGAAATACTAAAGGTTAAAACCAGTCCCGGATGTTCTTGTCTCAAGTGGATTGGTCTTGATCTACAATCAGGGACAAAATTAGTTGAGACGCTCCCCGAAAAGAAACCTCGTTCAACACGTGAATCATCCCATCCCCACTGCTAATATTGCGCCCCCCTCCCCCATTTCAATGTTGCAAACACTTGACAGTGTCCACAAAGTGTGCTTCAACACTGAAAAAGGGGGAGGGGGTCGCTATGGAAGAAAAAGGTGTTTTTTTTTTTCAGCTAGGAAACGAGACCCCTTGGAGAACAAGTGTTTGTTTCGTTCAAATGTCTCAACACTTTTGTCCCTGATCGTTGTATGCTCGGGAAGAAACACTCTACGATAAGTTTCTTTTTCCCATATTTTTTTTGGTTTTGTTTTTTGTTTCTTTGTTTATTTTGTTTATCGTTGCATTGACTAATTCGAAACTAATTCTGCTAGTTCATAGCCCCCATCTCTCTCCTATTGGGCACTGTGTTCTAAAGTAGGGTCTCACATCCTATAAATTCAAAACTGATCATCGTTCGTTCGCCAATCATTTCGTCCTGTGGTCTCAGCCAGCCGGTAAAACTAACCAGTGAACATGGAAATATCATGGTATTTTCAGAGTCGCAAGCAGAAGCGGAAGAGTAACCCAATCCCAATAGTCGCTCTCGAGCATTTTGATGGGGTTTATTCTTCCGCTTTAGTGCTACTTGCGACCCCGATAATACCGTTTTCATTAGATCGTAAGCAACGCAGTCGGAGCGGTACTTACGACTCTGTTTGATTTAAAAGGGAGTTTAAGCAAGCACGGCGGCAACGGCAACGCCACAAAACAACAACGCGAAATGACAAAATTTAAGGTTTTGACAACGACGAGAGCACATGCGACGGTGAATCCTTCAGTCTCTATATTTATCGCAACGCCGTTGCTACCAAGCCAGTCATACTTGTAGGCCTTCTCCGCCCGCGCGCTAAAACGTGAACGAGAGGGAATAATCACGAAGTCTTTACGGTTGCGCAAATCTATATTAAGAAGCGACGTTTTCGTCGGCGGGGCGTTGGCGTTGTCGGTGCTTAAACTCCCTTTTCACTAGATCGTCACTCTGTACTCTTTTGATTATGACTGTCCGGGCCGGACATGTAAAGCGGCGAGATGAGTCCAACTTGATAAACATCCTTCAAACGCAACGAGTTTAATGCGAACAAAGTCGACCTTTCATCATGAATTTCACCTTTGTAGCAAGCCGGTGATAACCATATGATGAAAGGACGGCGTATTCGAGAGAAATGACAACTTAGCGTATTAATACACAAGCGCTTCTCCACGTGCGATTAAAAAAAGAAAAAGAACAAGCTACCGATGCATTATGGTCTACGTAATCTATGAAAAATCTAGAACCGCGGAACGGACTAAAAAATGAACAACTTTTTTTAGGAATAGCCACAACAATGACTCCGACTCCGGCTCTGTCGCTAGTGAAAACCAACCTTAAAAGGTTCGCCAGCTGTCGTTTCTATACCGCTTAGTCCTTCGGCAGACTCAATTGCCAGCGACTTAACTCGATGTCGGATTAAAAGTCACCTCGTACTTTAATTTTTTTCCTTATGGAAGCACAGTTTAATGATATCAGCACTGGGTGATTCATCAGTTCTAGGACATATCCTGAAATTCCGTAAAACACAAGCAAAATCCTCCTAAAAAAATTACTTAGCAGGGTACCACAAGGGCCTATATATTGATAAACTGCGTTTTAGATTTCTGTTATATGAGCTACCGTACGAACTACAGCATAAGCTGCTCTATGTGTGGTATTCCATTTTCAAATTTCCTTTCCAGTGTTTCAGAGGATTGGGTTCTTGGGCATTTCCATAGTTACTATACCTCCCCATTGCTGGTTCATTTTCTCGCAAAACCTTGCGACTCTAAAATTTCCCTTTCGGTATAAGCCTAACAAATTTAAAAACGTAAATTTCTCTCCCACAAAAAGCCCGTCTGAATACAAGGGCTTCAGCACACTTATTTCATAACTGTTAGCCCCAGGGCTTATTTTCGGAATGTTAAAAGTGGTCTTGATTGTAGTATTGGTTTCTGATACAAAGAGTGTTTCACAGTGCCCGGCATCTTTGCTGTTTTGAGACTCCACGAATTTTAAATCCGCAGACACGAACCGTACGCACGACCTATCTGTCATCGAAGAAACTCAGCTTTCCAAATCGGGACTTGTGCGTACCATTTGACGTTCCAACCATAATTTCCGGATTTTCCGGGTAAAACTGTAAGGACAAAGGTTTTCGGGAACCTCAAAACATCTGGCAATCCCACAGAGGCAATTCCTTCCCCAGTAATTTTCCGATGGTTACAAAACTCGGAATTCTAAGAATCTCAAAGAGGTCAAACTGTTTTGGCTTTGAAATTCCTACCACGTTTGCCATCAAATCTTACAGCGATCGCTTTCTGTGTTCTAACATAGTTTTCCTGTCTGAAGCATTTCGTAAATAGCCCTGTTGAACACAGTTTCTTTGCGTGAGCTAGACAGGAATTATGTAAGAAATACCGCACGTTACAACACGTCTTGATCTAATGGGTGCAGTCTTCTTTTTCAGAAACGCAAAAAATTGTCCGTATCCATAACACTGCCGGGATGCCTCATTCTAAGCGCACTTATATAATCAAGAAAACATGTCTCAGTTTCTTCGAAAACCATCTTTGATCATAAAGGATGTTATTTATGGTATCAAGAATGTGTCTGATCACGAACTGTTACATAATTTGCAACGATAACAAAAAAAATAAAACGTTGAACCAGCCTGAGGGGTGCGTGCTCAGTTTAATTTCATGGGAAATATTTGCGCCCAGACAAATAACAAGGAAATCCTCCTGAAAATTCAATTCAGTGTTACTCACAAATTTCATTGCAACCACAAACATGTTTTAGTCGTTACAAAGACGTGGCACACCCATCGCGTTTTTGTCGCCTAAGGCCAGGAAGTTTTGAGACAGAAATAAGGGCAAGATTGCAGAAAAGTTAGGATACTGTTATGATGATGTAAGCAACTATAACCAGTTGCAGAGAAACCTGAAAAAAAAAACCGGGCTTGAATGGGACTCGAACCCATGACCGCGCAATTGCACACTGCTTTACCAACTGAACGCTTACGATACTGCAAAACAGACTTTTTTTGGTCATGCGACAGTTTAAAACATGAGTCAAAAGTTCTCTAGGTGAAGGAAAGGAAAGATGCTTCAATGATGCTACGTTTACTGTACCCCCTTCTTCAGTGGACACTATTAAAAAGGTCGAATTCCTGAAAAAATGTCTTGTCTTTATCGACTGGGTTGATAAGGTAAACTGGCAAAAGATGAAGCGAGTCCGTCAAGTGCTAGAGCTCAAAGCCACAGTTTTAAAATTTCTCTGCAGCCGCCAATTTAGCTGACCACTCCGGTTGCTACTAAATTTGTTGCGCATACAGAATAGCGTCTTTTTATGAATCAAGGCCTCAGCCATGCTAAAATTAATCGTCTACAATAGAGATTTAATTTAATTGTCTCGGCGAGAGGTCCCTACTGAAAAAGTGAAAAACTGGTCATAAGCTAAGGACAGCGAAACAAAACAACCCAAACCATGAACCCGAAATGACATTCTGAGCACCGGCAATAATAGCTGTTCTTCAAGTATTCACTAGATATTGCAGTTGCTTCTTTGACGAGACCAGATTGATATTAAATATTGAGTTCGTTCGCAAATTCCATTCATTTCCCATCTTTGAATGTGGGGGTATAAGGGACCAAGCTAAGGGCCTGATGGAGATTAGGGAATATTTCAAATACTATTCTAATTCCAACAAATTTGAATGTACACTGTAGAAGTAGTACACTAAGAAGAAAAGAAAATAACCATAATGACAATTTATATTTATACAGTTTGCGTTCTTTACGTAATATACTGAAATGCGCTTTAATAGCAGTGTGTGTGGGACTTTTATCCAAACTTTGGGAAAACTAGAAGGCTGACTTTGTGGTGTTATTATTTTTTTTTCTTTTCCAAGTATTTTCATCCATGCAATTCCTGGAAGTCCCACGCAGTTTCAGGCCAGAAACAAAGCTATAATTTCGGCCTTCTCATTGCTATGAAGTGTCTTAGATACCATCAGCTCTTTAGTACGTAGCCACCATGTCTTTTCAACCTTTGACTTTCTTGGATATGGTGTAATAGGACCTCTCTTGACTTGTCATCGGGGTAGTTTCAGTTTTTGTTCAGTGTCTGGGTGGGTTAGCTGTTTTTCCCAGCTATTTTTCCCAGCTATTTCGGAGAACCGTTGTGACATCTATTTGCCTTTGAAAGTGAGGTTAAACAAAGCTTTTCTTTTCTAAGCTTGAATTTCTATTGACACAAATCAAATGACAGGCACTCGACTTAACGCCTTATCATACAGTGATGTCATCGAGGGGAATAATCATTGAAAACAGTTTTGAAATCATTAGTCGAGAAAATAGCTGCGAACTTCCGGTTTACGTCTTCTGCGTAACCGCGAACACAGGAGCGGAGGACAAAAAGAAGTCGACAAAATTACGTAACATCCAGCGAGGAAAGTTTCGACAGGAAATAGACGTGTAAAATATCAATGGGGATTTGCGTATCAAGTCATTGTTGACATAAGAAAGGAGAAATCACTCACAGTTATCCAAGGGTGGTCTGTACCATGTTGGCTGTCACAATAACCTCATTTGGAAAGAAAATACCGGCTTTATTGCATGGCATACGGTCATTTACAATATTAACATCTTGCCAAGGAAATCTAAGCGCCTAAAGAGGCTGAAACAGTATATGCTTACTTTGTCTAAAACAGTCAAGGCATCGGAGCCAAATTATAATATGTTGTTCTACGTCGCGTCCAACGATACGTTTGTCTGCTTTTTTTTTTTTTTACAAAAGGAAAAAAAATGTCTGGAAACGTACATTACAACAACTTAAGTTTATATCTATGAAAGTAACCCACGGAAATTAGTAAGTAAAATATATTTACTAGGAAACTTTGGAAATTGGCGGAGATATAACGCCATAGTGAAGAGCTCCTGTTGTGTTTGTTTACAAGCTCGAAACTTTTCACGCCAGTTTGACCGTTTCTCCGGGTCTCACAAGTAAGAGAAGCACTTTTGCGTTAAGTGCAAGGCACTTCTGTTCTGAGTTTTGCCTGAGCTGTAGAGATAGCTCCGCATGGAGTTCTTCAGCTCTTTGTTTGTTTCAGTCTTTGTTGTTGTTTTTTTCTTCCAAAGGAAATACAAGTTTTTTTCTAAGGAAATACGAGTTTTATTCCTAACGAAATACGAGACTTGTCCGGGTTTCAAATTTTGGAAACTTTGATAAGAGATTCTAAAAAGTGAAAACTAGTTAGCAAGCAGTTTTCATTACAAAAGCAGAGTTTTTCCTCGTACGATAATGCGTTTTCCTATGCTTGGCTAGGTGATCCGAACGAGAGAATTTCTTGTCGCAGAGGTCGCATATAAACGGCTTAATCCCACTGTGTGATCGCTTGTGTCGCGCCAACTCATCCGATCTCGAAAAGCGCCAATTGCAGCCTTTCCACGTACAAGCGAACGGCTTTTCTCCAGTGTGCCGCCTAATGTGCGCTTTAAGGTGGGAGCTCTTCGTGTACATCTTGGTACAGCCAGGAAAACTGCACTTGTATTCGCGAGTGGAAACGCGGCGTCTCGAGCGTTCCCCGCGGGGACCAGCTTGTGCCTTAGTTTTCGGACCTGGTTTGCCAAGCTGGAGCCCTACTGAGGTAGCAGCTTGACCTTCTGCCCCGGAACAATCATAATGAGCTGGAGGCCCTTCCAATTTGTCAGACATATCGCTACCAGAATCACTCAAACAAGGCGAATCGCTGCAGCGGCCGTCGTCAGGCAACAGGAGGCTCGCGGACAACACGAAGTTATCTTTCACACTCGCGCTTTTGTCGAATTCGAATGTTTGCACGTAATAGGAATTAAACACTGAGGAAATAAGGTGCTCTTTGAGTTCTCCTGCCTCATCGCACCCGGGTTGAAGGACAATCTGTTCATTCATTGAATCGACAATACCTTTGGAAAATAAATAATCAAGATAGACATCAATGGGACAAGATAGGTCCACAGAATCAGCACGCTGTTCGCTTGCAGCATCTAAGCTCTCAAAATATCCGCATAGCGGATATTGCACGTCAAGTTCTGAAAACTCCAAAGCACTCGAGTCCATAAATTCTTCAAAGAGCAAATCGGATTCCATGTCTTCTAGGGGCTCGTCGCTGCAAAGCAATTCTGCCATTGGTGTTTTTTCCGCGTCTACTTTCACTTCATGCACTGAACCAGCACTGTGAGGCATGTGGTTTTTAGCCATCGCTTGACGAATTAAATACCCTGTGGTTTCTTGACTTTTTAAAGCTTTTCTATTGGCTTACCAAATCATCAACGAGGATTGTTGCTGATAAGAATCTTAAGGAAACAATTCACTTCCGATGATTTGATTGGACGCAGGCTTCATCTCCGAAACTGGAATAAATTTGTTGCAAAATTTTTAAAGTATACAATTTTGTTACCCAAGACTTATCCGCAGTGACCTCTTGACTTCAAATTCCTTTGTTTCGAGTTTCGTGTCGCAGCCCGTTCCGATCGGAATGCGGTAAACCTAAATGTTTCTTAGTTTCCTCAAAAAATATAAACACGATCTGGATATCATCAACTACAAACCAGCTAAGACGTGCATTGTTTTGGAAAATCAATTAACTTTGATCCTCAGAGGGCGCTAAAAGCAGATACCATTTTAGGACAAATTTCCCTTCCAAATCACCGAGCATTTGATTTCTTCTCCTTCGGATTTGTCGCACTCTAAAAAGGTGAAACAAAGGTCATGATTAACTTGGCACGTGCGTGCCCAATATCGGTAAATATTTCCCTCGTCCGATGCCTGCAGCTTGCCAATGACACCCTCCAACAGTGGTCGATATTTATTGGTTTAATTGAACACCAGGCGATGCCAGACTCTTCTCTCATTTCTGGTCAATATTATTGGATTTGCATGATGTTTGTCAAGTTTACGAAGATTCCTCGTAAATTACAAAGCTGGTGAGCAAACAAATTAGCTGTTATTGTCCATTTTTCCTGTCGAGTGCTTATTACATGGCTAAACAAACAAAACGGAAATCTGAGTTGGAAGGGAAGCTTAACCGTGAGGCAATCCTTGTAGCACGTATCTCCGACAAAAAAAAAGCAAAAAAAAGCTAGCAAAGAAATCACGCCAAGTGACTTTTAGCAAGGTAATGATCTTTGCGGATTTGACTTCTCGATGTACGACGCAATTTTGTATGCACGTTTGATTTGCTCCACACTCCACATAAACGGGAGTCGAACCTTTCAGCACTTGAAAAAGACTTGCTGACAATGACGTCAAAGGGAAAATTGTTAAGAAAACAAATCGTCGCACACTCGGGCAATTTTTCACCTATTCTTTTGGGTGTGAAAGGACAACAGGCAAATTAAAAATGGCAACTTTTCTTGCTGGCACCAGTTTTCCGAAAATGCCATACACTTGCCACTAAATTCCGGACAGGGCTTTGTAAAAAAGGATACATTTGAGACAATTGTATCCTTCAGCAATAAAGAACACGCCCTTATTAAACCTTTTTAAACGTCAACTTCATAAAGTCTAATCTTTTATCCCTCTATGGTAAAAGAAAAAAGAAAAAAATTAGTCGGCCGCAGTTACCACCGTAGTATATAGCCCAATAATAGCTTAGCGATCTGCGAAAACTAATCTGGAACAGGAAAGACCACGAGCTTCTTCGATAAAGTGCAATCCCGTGGTTGATTAATTTCCCAACTCTTATAGACTGCACGCTTGACTTATTGTTGATATTTTAAGAAGTGGTTCGGTTTGAATCATTTTAGTTCGTTCGAGACACGGGAAGGGGAAGGGGGAGGAGGGGGAGGGGGGAGGAGGGGAGGGGGGAGGATTGGACAAAAAGAGAGAGCCGAGCCGAGGGTGTTTGTTCGTCACGATCAGTGAAACTTCTATACAAAAGAATACCAACAACAGTGAGATAGATGTATTCTTTTTTCTAAAAAAAAAAAGTGACGCAGGCATTCTGGAAAAACATCCGAGTTCTCCACACAGAAGTGGAACCTATGACCTTCTGATTACTAGTTTGGATGCTCTACCACTGAGCTGCAGGATATTCGTGAAAGCTGGGCCATTCAACTAGGCTCACATGGCACAGTCATCCGGCATATCCGCATACTCTTAGGGTTTTAATATCGACGCGTGATATGGTTCCAAGAAATGAGATCGACATCACCAAAATGATTAGTTTTTGGACGAGAAAGGTGGTGGGGGGGGGGGGATAGGAGCGAAAACTCCTCCTGGACAGATGCAGATGAAATAGGAACGAAAACCCCTCCTCGCCACCAACTTCTCAAAAACAACTAGAATAGAGGTTCATGTCTGAACTGGTTCTTTCAATGGAATCTTGTGAAATCTTTCATCAATCGACGTCCGATAAATATTTTCTTGTGATTTGGTTTAAGAAAGCGCACTCATTGTTGTGAATCTGTTTTTACTTTTGTCACTTGGGTTTTCGATTAGTCTATTTACAAATATTTTGGGAGACGCAGAAGAGACCAAGGAGCTACGATAGCACATTTATGAGTCTTCCATGCAGAATAGAGGCAAGACATGACAAAGAAGCCGTATCGTTACAAGAAAGACACACAGCAGGCCTTAATATTACATGTTCTGAAACATCTATCTAAGGCTCTGACCATTCACAACAACTGGCGGCGAAAATTCGCAATACTCGGGGCGAGATGTAATTTCAGGCGCAGTTATCAGCCGTGCGTTCATAGAGAGAAAAAAGAAAAAAGAGAACTGGATGAAGAGATCAACTGTTTGTTGACAATAGAATGAAATCCCATTAATTTCAGTTAGATAAGACCTCCCGAGACGAAAAAAAGAAAATGCGAAAATTAGCGCTTTCGCTTGCTAAGTGATGTCACAAAATTCGCAGTCTTATGATAAGACTGCAAAAGTTACGAATTTCGGAGTTGGTTAAGACACGATTCAACGTGGCATGTGAATTTTACGAAACGTGCAAATCACGAGGTCAGTAATTGTATATCATACGGGTGGACAACAAATCTCGAGGCCCTGGGAACGAGGGCAATGTCAGAAAGGAATCGATCAATGTTAGGAGTGTAGAAAAATTGCGAACATTCGGCAGGAAAACAGTCGGTAAAATTTGCAATGGCGTTCGGTGAATGCAGAGGTGTCGTGAAGCCCTGAAGGATTTCTCACGCTTTCAACTGACCCTTATTTGACCTGTTATCTTGTCTTGTGGGCGAGGCCTTATTCACTTGAAGCATATAGGAGCCGCTCGTACTTTATCTTAATTAATAATGGTCCTTCAATTTTGCTGCAAAGTCTTCACTCGAGAGGAAAGGTATAACTATTTATCATGAGTTGCTGATAGTCAATCACCTCAAGTACGTCTTTACTGCATGGACACATTCTTTGTAATCTCACGAGAAACAAAAATAACTTTCTATTAAAGACGCTATCCTTTTTTAGAGTCAATCAAGAACCCTTCTGCGTCATTCACTCAGTGGTTTGTTTAGCTTTGTTCCTCTGAAAACACTCACTTCTAAAAATATAGCCCTCTCATGTCCCGTCGGTCAAGGCTAAGATTTAAAAAGCATTCGCTCTGGCAAAGAGCTAGAAAAACGGCAAATTCAGCTTTCGAGAAAGCCACGAGAATTGGCTACTAAATGTTATTCAGAAGCGAATTTCCCTCGCATGCGATCTTTTTTTGTTTTAAGTACATGTCAGTTAGTAGCCATTTGCATGATGGCGTCATTTTACCACCAAGGCTAGCATGCTTTGTCAATATCCGTTTCTACTAGGATTTTACTCCTCTCCAAGGAGTAACACTGACGACAACTGGCAAAATTGACCTGGAAATAGAAGCCAGTCAATGCATTCTGGTCTTGGAAGTAAATTGCGCCATCATGCAAATGGCCAATTGCAGCTTTATCCCGGGCGCGTGAGGAATTAGGGACTTTAAGATCCGAGACGCGACGGCTTTTAGGACGCGGTGACCGGGCAAAAGCCTGGACCTAGAACGGCGTCGTGAAGCACGGGAAAATCTGCGAAGCGACGAAGGATAATTTGGAACAAGACACGCCATAAGCTCGTTCAAAGAGCTTCAGGAAATCCGAAGAGTGAATCATTGATGACGAAGAATTTACGGACTTCACAGGTTGTATGAGAGAGACATCTCACTGTTGCTGGTTAATGCTTTACAAAATAAATGTCCGATACTCACATGTCGGAATGGTGCAACAGAAAGACTTTAATTGTGTTATGCCAAAGCGCTTTTCCTATCCATGTACATTGTCTGATACGATTTTAATTTTTTAATTTTCTAAAAAGCGAAAATCGACCTTCCTGTTGGTGGAACAACACCCGTTACAGTATTTATTCTGATTCATCGCCGAAAAACAAAACAAAAATAAGACTATATTTAAGCTTAATTAGATAGAAAGATAGAATTTGTTGACGACTGAATGAAAACAACAAACGGATTTAACGTTCAATGTTCTTCATTATTGTATCATGCAGGAATAAAGTAATAACTCGGGGAAATAAAATGAAATTTTGCGAAATATTTCAAAGATAATGAGCCGATTCCCTTTGAAGAGCTGCTCGAAGCGGCGCCGCTATCACTTCAGCTTCGCTTGTTGACCTGGTAAGAACAAAACGTTTAAATGATTTAACTTCGATTCTTTTGGCTTCAAAAATGACGCCTTACCCTCAAAAAGGGAATAAGTTTCAAATATCAGTCTGCAAAATAGTGAAAAACGACTGATCTAACTTATAAAATAAAGCTAAACACTCCCGTTTTGTGCACAACGCCAAATCCACTCAGTTCGCGTTCTCGAGAGAACTCGAGATAGGGAGAAAACGCCCGGCGCATGCGCCCTTTATCCTAAATTTGAAAATTCACTTCCGGCCGCGTCTCGGAGCCACCGCGTCCTCGAATCTTAAAGTCCCTATTGGTCAAAAGAAACCTGATCTGTCAATAGAACGAAATTTAGCGATTTGAACGAAGATTGCAATACAATCGAGCTGGAATAGCGACAAAACATCCGGCCAAAGCAGAAGCTACATTCCTCGATAGAAAACTTGAGAACTCCATGCAATTTTCTGCCGAATCGCTTTCAACAGCTTAAACGGTCAAACGGTCAAACGGTTTGGCGCCGTATCAATGGAAGCGCACAGATAATGGTGTTCTTCCGCGAATTAATTAAGTCAGTTACTGAACTTCCAGTGACAATAAATCGGCCTTGTTTTCGCCACAAAGGATGAAAATAGATTGAATTATGAAAATATCTCAGCCTAACGTTTCCACCAGGTTTGGAAAGTGTGTCTCCAGGAATCGCCGAGACTTGATGGAGTTAATTTTCCATGCTGAGGTTCATTCCATCTGTTGTAATTGGCTCCCACAACGATAGCGAGTAAAAGGGCTGGTTAATAATTCTAGTAGGGTTTTGGCTTAAAAACAGCAAACGTCTTCGTGAGAGGCTTGCCTCCATTAATTAGCTCCCTACTTAGGATACCACGACTCAGTAAGTTAGCTGGGAATAGTTGGCCAATCACAGCAAACTGAAAATTTTCCATCCACAAATCAGAACACGACGTAAACACGTGAAGCCAGGGCCAAGGGCGGGAAAACGTGTGCGAGCAAATTTTCACTGCTTTTGACTTGATGGATGTGATTGGACGAGAAGGCAACCCAAGATTTTGGCCAATGGATTACGTAACCCCTGTCAAATTCCCTCATTTATAAATATTGTTTAACCCAGCGTAGCTCTGTTTTTCAAGTACTCTCAAAGATCAAGCGAAAGGTAATTAGATTTAAAAAAAAAAAAGATAAGGTAACTGGACACAACAGTGTTAATAGGATTGATGAAATAAGTAAATTACAATCGACTAATGCTATAACAAAGGTGGCCAAGTGAAGAAAAAGAAGCTCAACCGCACGATAAGAACAGTTTTCGGCAAAATGGCTGACAAATGAAGCCACAAAGTAGTTTCAGTTTCAAAGTGGTTTCCCGATCGCTACGCTTTTTTGCTCTAAAAGGCTGAGAGCGCTCGTTTCTCAGCCCAACCTGAGAGACATAGCTTGAAACAATTGTGCCGTCCTAGCACGTCTTTTCTTGCGCGTGGCGCTGGCTACCCAGTCGATCGAAGACTAACGTTTTCCCAGCACGATTCACTGGATCTTTAAAAGTTGAGGAAAGGAAAAAAAAAACATTCGCCACACAACCCGGCTTTGGATTCATTTAATTAACGTTACTGGATCAAATAGTAGAGTCTGTTATTTGGCGATTATACCTGACCCAGTTTTCCCACCACGATTTGCTGGATCTTTAGTCACTGAGGAATGTAAGGTTAATTAAATAATTATTTTCAGAAAAAAAATAATAATTGACCATACGTCCGTTTCAGTTCAGTTGATTAACGTTATTAGATCTGAGTGTTGGGTTGCAGCACTCGGTATTTCCGGATTTGCACGACCAAATAGCACTGATGCGGGATTTTCAGAGTACATTGGCAAGGCAATGAAAATCTGAACGAGTCATTGGTGATACTCTGAAAAGGGCAATGGAATATTGAGAAACTTCCGGTCACATTCATTGTTTGCCACAATAAAACTTCGTTGTCAACGTTGGACCGTCTCACAATTATTTTTCGATGCGTCATACATGTCGTCGAGGCCACCCACTGATACCAGCCTTGTTAGCTGCCGAGATGAAGAGTGCTTTTACTCCCGTGGTTGGCACATGTGAATAAAAAAAAGTGTTTGTAACCATATATCGTCCGTACTGGGCTTAAGGATTCGTATTAATTGGCAACGATATTTCGTCAAATCAGGGCTCTTTCATCGGAGTTCTTTTTCATACAAAATTACTGTAAACTCCGAATGAAGAATATCGTTGATTCATATACCAGGAACTTCGTTCTCTGTGGCGATTGTCTAACGCTCGAAACGGCAGCTTTTTAAAGCGACTCCTACTGTGGCCTCGGACGGCTCCTACTCGACAGTGCCAAAATTCAGTTTCATGGCAAGCTTTATAGTAAGAACGTAATTAAGTGTTTCAAAGTATCAACATTTTTCCTACCTACACTTCTATGAGACGTTCCCCCCCCCCCCTCGTCATCCTCTTCTTTCTCTTCAAATTGAGAATCATCTAGTAAACTGATCTCCCATTGTGTGATTGGAGGACTTGTTGCAAACAGCTTCGTGCTCCACTCCTTAAGCTTGACATGGTGCCGTCGACCACAGAGATGTTTTGTCTGTCATTCAAAATACAAGCAAAACCATAATTAAACCAGGAGCGATTAAAGGTCGAAAGGGTGCGTTTGACGTGTCAAATAGCAGCTTTCCACGGGAATATCGATAGTACATGTAGCACTAAGAAGAGAATGTCTATTAACTTTATCTACATGTAAGTGTCCAATGTTAACACAGGTATATACACTATCTTAAGTAGTTGCACAATTTAAGTGAAGTGTCTCTGAATAATACGCATACAGCTAAGGTAGAGGAAGAGGACAAGACATTGAAATAAATTGACTAAATGATTGACCGAACAATGCACCGACCAAACAAACAACCATCCTACTGGCTGGATTACTAAATGATTGGCAGACAGCCTACCTGCCCGACTGACTGACTGGCCAACCAATGGACAGACAGATGGACAAATGGATGGATTTTTAGATGGAGGCACAGATGGAAGCACCGGTGGAAGCACAGATGGATTGGGTTAAATTAGCATGAAATGTATGGTTTAAAAAAAAGGGGGGGTTGGAAGGAAGTTCTTATGAACCAAGTCAGGCAGAGGTACATTGTATACCACTAAACAAAGGACCTTTGTGGGTTCTTTAATGTCTAACAGAGATAACAAACATTGAAGTGTTGTAAGATGAGGCCTGTAGGTTATTTTCCTTATCCGGGAAGACTTGAAAGTCATACTATTTGCAGATGTCAACAAAAGAGAAGCACTTTCTTCATAGCACTTTCTAATGTTGGGCGAGCAATTGAAGCCACAATCTCTTGCACCGAACTCCAGTGCTCTTCCTGAATAGCTGACTAAGTTGGAAGACTAGATCTAGACAGTCTTACGATTAATTTTGAAGATGTAAGTATAAATGAGGCACTTTTTCCATGGTTATTTTAGGACTCCGATGTCCTGCCAGGGTCTGAAGCCACAAACTCTTGCAGCGAAGTCCAGTGCTGTTTCAACTGAGCTAACTAGCTAGCATGGACCTAGTGTGACAGATGTAGTTAATGTAGATGTTCTAATTTGAAACACCTTCACATTGAAGTGCTGCAGCCCACTATCACAACTGGTACTCATGATATACCTGAGTGCCGTCAGTGTAAAATGCAGACTGCAGAACATGTCTTGACAATACAAATGAGTGGTGCAACAATACTCCTGTTGTTTGTATGAATGAATGTTTATTTGCCACACAATTAATAGTATTACAAGGACAATCAATAATGTTACAATGATTGTGGTGAGGAGACCCCAACAAACCACCGGGCTTATAAGAGGGGGCCCCTCATATGCCTATCATTAATCTACATAATCTCATGCAATGCTTGTGCAGCATAACTAACTCAGTTTTTTTTTTTAAAGAAACCCTAACATATTTTCCTTAAAGTTCAGATAACTAGACGAATTAGCAATTGCTCTAGGAAGAGAGTTCCAGATTTTTGGACCTTGATAAAGAATTGTAAATTGTTTACTGTTAGTGCGACAAAAATGTGGCAGATAATCGTTGGCTATTCTAGTACTGTAAATGTGCACTGGCGGCTTGTTTCAAATAAATTTAAAAACCTCGAAGGCAATAACTGATTGTGATAATAGACATGAACTTAGACATTTGGAATGAGTTTATCAGAAAAATGTCCATGATGCCTAATTTCGCAAATAAAGGAGCACAATGCGCTCAGTAATCTGAATTTGTTATTGCTCACACAGCACGCTTTTGCAAGTAGAATATTCTGTTTAAACTGGAGACATGTAGAAGACCAAGTGGAATTACAATAAGTAATGTACAGATAAATTAGTGAGTAGTACAAGGCTAGCTTAGTTCTTGAAGAAAGGTAGAATCAAGATGCAAATATAATACCAACTGATTTGGCGATTTGCTTTGATACAAAACTTGTGTGATGCTTCCAACTAAGATGCTCATCAAGATAGACAACCAGAAATTTGGTTACGTTTGAAGAACATGAAAACAATAGTCTGCACTAAGTCTGCAGCCTGCATTTTACAGTGACTGACCTGAGAGTATCTACCCTACACCTACCCATTCCTTTTGTGAGCTAAGTGTCAGATCACAGGCCTGGCAAACCCAAGCTTTACAGGTTTCTTTCTTCAGTTTCTTTCTCCTGTGCTTTTTGGAAGCCATGTGATCATCATACATCTTCAGCGATGTAAATTTCTTGTCAGGACATACCTTGCATCTCAACTTTGAAGCAGCTTCAATCTTCAAAACAAAGGCATCGTCAGCAAAAGACAGATTTTAGTCAAAAGGCTAAAATGTAGCTCAAGAGAACTGAGAGAAAAGCAGCAACCTACTCTGAACATCATAGGTGATGGAAGTTATGTTCCGGATTAATCAATGTAACTTTCTACTGCTAGAGTGAAACACTTATCAGCTTCATCGAGCTGCGTGTGGTGATACGGTTTACGGTCATCTCGCCTCCAGGAAGACTCGCCACCACAATGTTCCCAAACAGCAATAATTGTCACGCTTTAAGAAGGAAGAATGCTGACACTAGTGTTGTTTCGTCCAACAAATCTAAATCTTATCTTACAATCAGAGAAATCTGGGAATCCTAGTGGCTTGATACTTTGCAGCACATGTACAAGCGATCGCGGTTGCGATCTACGGCCCGTTATCCCACATATCGACTACGAAAAAATCAATAAGCCCAGGCCTTCAAAGTGATGAATCAAAATTTTGGTCACCTGTAATCTTTTGAGCTTTCGTTTCGATGTTTTTGTGCTAGTCGTCTGTTCCACGGGTGGACACTTTTCGCCTTCGTCAGCCATTTTCGTTTTTATCATTACCAGACTCCTTCGGTACAGTATATAACCGCTGTCTGTAGCAGGCTCATTTTAAGCTCGTTCCCAGAGTTCTGTATCCCAGAGTTCCCAGAGTTTCCAGAGTTCTGTATCCGATCGCGGTCAACCGCCATTTTAAAGGTGTTCTTTGGTACCCAAACAACGCAATTCTTCGGAAAAAGGCCACTACAACACAACGTGAAACGTACTTCAAATTTAAGCGTAAAAACAACCAAACGACGAAACAAACGGGCAAACAAGGACTATATAAATACGCATTCAGGTTCTGGCGTGCGTTGCTCAAAAGACCCGAGAATTCTCGGGGCTATTTCGGGTGCCACAAATCCCAGTGTATCTTGAAAACGAAAGCGCTTTCAAACATGAAACCTTGCCACTTCCTTTACCTTTTCTAACTTTGAAAACATGTTAAAGGACCAGCCTTCTACAATAAACGGATCGTAGTTTTACAAATGGCTTTTCGGCCCGAAAAGTTTTCGGGACGTTTGAGAAACAGGCCCCTGGCCCTTTGCAGCGGCAAACACAACAATACATCCGAAAGCACGCGCAACTTGTACCACTTCCAGCCATTGGTTTAACATAATTTCGCACTTGAGATCCAGCACGCGCCCGAAAGCTCGTGCCGCGAAAAGGAACGTCACAAAGACTTCATAGTAGACGATGAAGAATAAACGAAATATTTTAAGCGGCGTATTTGAATATCAGGCTCTAGAAGCGTTTAGTATTTTGTCATGTTGACAATGTTACCCCGCCTTCGAAATCCCAAGGCTGCTGCAACCGAGATTTTTCCTCGCCATGCCTCGGACAGGAGAAGAAAGGTAAAGTATTCAGCTGTGGACTAACTACGCAATTCCCAAAAGATTCTCTGTTTTTCAGTAACTGTAATCACCTTCTATCAGGCGGTTACATGTGATTTAAGATTCTATAAATGCAGCAAAATCCTTAACTGTAAAAAAATATATATATCGTAACCACTCTAATTAAAGAGAGTAGAGGGCATATATGGTATTTTTTCTTTTTCTTTTATTTTCTTAAACATTTGCTCTCAATCGATAGTACTACAAAGCTGAACAGAATAAATACGGCAAATCATTTCAACATAAGCATTTCACACATTTCCACCCCTATCTCTCGTTTTTACGATCTCTTTTCCCTTCTGAAGAAGTCCTACACTTACCCCAGATTCTTAAGAGTCCTTATTATAATCGTCTGTTCTTCCAGATTTCGCAGGTGGGAAAAGTATTTCCCAAAACACCTCTTCAAGAGAAAGTCGATGGAAAACTCGATTTTCATTGCGTTAGTTTAGAGAAAGATAAAAATGTTTCACTCCCCACTGTGGATATTGAGACAGCACTGAGTAGTCTTGGGACCGAGGAAGGTGTACCTTCAACTGCGATGGAGCCTGGAGATGGAAATGAAATAACGGTTGGTGACTGCATATTTATTGCGGCTTGTAATTATGATCTCGATAGAAACCAAACAAAAAATAAATAATGGCTGACGGGGCAGAGTCTGACTTGGTTGCGCCCTTTCATTCAAACAGGCACAAAATAGTATATTGGTGCACGATATATTCCAATTTAGTTAACAATCGCTTTTGCACAATTTCAACTGCAGGTTCACTATATAATACCGGTGTACATATCATAGACATACAGAACCGAAGCGAGAGTATTAATTAGCTGCGCCGTTCAACCTAAATAAAGAAGACTACACTTCTAGCCTGCAAACCGTAAAAAGATTCCTTCGTGCCCCTTCAGCTAAGGCACTGAAGGGAACGGAGAATGAAGCAAAAAAAAAACAATAAAATTAGCACCAATTTACTCACCTAATTTTTTATTTATTTATTTATTTTTAGGATAAACGTGAATTATGCAACGTTCAATTACCGGAGTTACCCAGCATTCTTGGCGGTCGTCGAGGGTGCGTCACCCCAGTTAGCCCAAGTCCTGGTTCTAACGAATGGCTGGATTTCCTGATCAAAGGTGAAGCCCACAAGGATACTGAGGGTTTTGTCGAAGGAATCGAAGATCCTGTTGAAGTACCCCCGGAAGAGGTAAGCACACCCAGGTCCTCCCCCCTTTCTGCGAAATAACAATTTTTCAGTATGTAACTTGTTTGGACTACGCTCACCGAATATAGAGTTAAAGAGAGCGTATTAAAAACAGAACGACGAGACTTTATTTTTTTCCCCTGTAACAGATTATGAGATCGAGCCTCGAACCACTTATCGACACACTGTTTGAAGAAGATGACTTCTTTGCCCGAGATTTTGAAGGAGATGGACTTGATCGAATACTCTTTATTCGCAAGATGGGCGTCTATGTTGAGGTTTGAAAAATCATACTCTGTTGTACGTACGTGGGTTTCTTTTGACAGACGCCAGTCGATGCGCAAATTGTCCTAAGTTCTTGTTGAACGGGGAGGGACTTAAAGGGAGACCTTAAGGCAAATCTTAGACTGACTAAACTTGGTCGCAAGATACCTGAACTCACGACGGATTCATTGAAAATCGAATACTGTTAAAGTGAAAAACTTTTAAAAAAGAGTTGGATGTTTATTTTTCGTCCAAGCCTTTATTAAAACAGTACGCCACACCAGAATATCATGGCTAGTTAATCCAGGACCTAGTTGTACAAAATCTGACGTCCCTCAAGATGTATGTGGCGGAAATTATAAGAAATTAAGCGAGGGAGAAGGGGCGGTTAAGCACACCGGCCTTTACACTGCATCACTCAAGAACAGTTGTTCGGCTTTTGCAGATAAAAACCAGAGATTATCTTCCTGGAATCTTTTGCACTCCTTTATTCCACTGTCCACGATGTAAAGATCATTGGATGGAATTTGGAACCGTACCTCAAAACTGCCCGTTTGCACGGGAACCTACACGTGGTCCCGCAATACATTTGGCCAGAAACAGGAAACCCCGCTTTGGAGCGAGGAGGCGGAAGACAAACAGAAGACTGGGGTTTGTAGATCTAAAGGATGTTGTGTCACTTGTTCATTTGATAACGGGCTGTTCGTGAAAACCTGGGCTTAGCAATCTCGTTCCCAGAGGCTGCAATCCCTTTGGTCAGCACCAGGGATCACTAACCTCTGGGCTAATCCAAAACAGGGCCGACTGTAATTGGTTGGTGAAAGCAAAGAACAAAGATACCGGAAGTTGTTTGCGCGAAGTGCAAAGTTTACAACTTCCACGAAATTACAGGGAAAAAATTGCTATCACTTGTGTCATTCGTGTGTGAACAAAATTCAAACGTATAAATTGTTTTTCACATGATTCCACGCAGGCGCAACTGCAAACCGGAACCACGATTTGGTGGTTCCGGTTTTGGATTCTTCCAGAGCGTCCGTTGCCCGTTCCGCTGGATAAGGGTAACGTAGGCTCTGGGGGTGAGATTGGGGCTTAGATGAAGACGATGACTATAACAATGATGAAGATTATGATAGAGCTAAGGTGGTGGTGATGTAGCATAAAAGAAACCCTTGCTCTCAATCCCGGGGGGGGCTCCCATATGGAACAGACGGGGATGCTCGTCGGAAATTTTGAATTCAACCCCTAAACGAGACCATCTGGGCGTGGCTCAAGCTTTTTGTGACCCCGAAAGGGGACCAATCTGGGCGTGGCTTAAACAAATTTTGACCTCTAAAAGAGACCGCTTGTAATAACACCTTGTAATAACGCTTCCTTTATTGTCACTGATTAATCGGATTATAATGTTCTCTACTATTTGTAGAAATTTTTTATTTATAATCACAGAGGTAATGCGGTAAACAAAACAAGTTAAAAAGAAAATTTGACTTCTGTTTATCTTCGCGTAATTCTGTGTTTCTTCGCGGAACCCTAAACGAGACCTTGGCGGCATAAAATATTGGCGCTTTGCCCGAAACACCCTAAGCGAGACCAAAATCCGAAATTTACACCCCTAAGCGAGACGACGAGCATCCCCGTCTGTTTCATATGGGATTCTCCCCCCCCCCCTTCCCCCGGGCTCTCAATAGACCGTTTTCACTGTCACGCCACAAAAAAATAAATTCTTAACCGTTCAAGGAAGAAAGCCAGGAAAATTAAATGTTATAAAAGAGAAGTACTTAAATAACTTCTCAAAGTCTCAAGTCTGTGTGGTACACCATTTTTTCAGTTATTTGGCGAAACGTTGCACGCAACTTCTAAGAGCTTTGTATGGCGGCGCCATCTTTGTGTACGCATGTTGTACACAAATATGACCTCCGCAAATCAACGAAAACATCTGGAATTCACTTTGCCATGAAAGTGCTTTCTTCACACTCGTGAGCTGGTATACATACGCATAAACACAATCTTCTAACACTTGAAACGTTTAAATTGTTGAAAATTACAGGAGAGCCTTTTTATCCAACCAGACAGCCGCTATCTTGTTGTCGCGCAAGGTTAAAGTTCGGAAATTGAAAATGCCGTATTTTGAAAACGAAAGATGCTACGATACTGGAAACTAATAAAAAGATTTAGTTCGAGATTATCTTCATGGTGCTGCAGATCAAAATTCAGAAGACCTCACAATTTTGACGTTAGAAATTGATGACGTCACGGTAAAAACGATCTATAGACCTTTCCCGTATTCCTCCCAGTCCCCCACGGTAAGTTATGAAACGAGCCTGGGGTGGATAACATTCAAAATGGCTGGAACAAACATTTTCCAGCCATTTCGAATTTTATCCACTCCAGCCCTGTTTTACAACTTACGTGGCGGGAAAGGCCCACTCTCACGTAAGGTCTGAATAAAAGTCAAGGTCCTTAAGTGAACATCTGATGTGACATTTAATCTTCATTTTGTACCTCAGGGACATAAAAGAAGGTTATGTAGTTTCTGGAAGTGGAACTGTCCTCAATGAATTTGACGAAGATGAATTCAAGGACCTTGTTAATCGCCCTGGGGCTCATTTAAATTTGGAAAGCGTAGCATCACGTGACTATCTGACGTCGGGTGATGTGAACCTTGAGAATGTAGGTCTTTCGCTCATCGATTCGAATACGGTGATTGACGCTTTTACGGAAGACGGAGACGCACAGAGTTTTAATAAAGAAACGTACGTTACGAATTTAGCAGAAGCTCTTGGTCTTGATCCGACTACATTAATGCAAGGTTTCAAAGAAGTCATTGATGCAAAGAGGGTACGCAACAGGGAGACTTTTATTCAAGCTACGGCGGAAGCTGTAGGTGTTGAGTTGAAAACGATGGCAGAAGCATTCAAGAAAGTTACACATGTACAAGGCGTTGTTGGCGAAACGTTCGCGACAATTGTGGCAGCAGAGTTGGGTATTGACTCGACCACGATTAGCGAGGCATTTAAGAAAGTCGCCGATGCACAAGCCGATGTGGATGATGAGACATACTTTAATTATATAGCAACATGTCTTGAATTGCACGAGAGTCAATGTGATGCTGTAAATAATAATGCGGGTGCGAACAACGACGTCTCAACAACAGTGTTAGGAAGTTCCACAACAAACGCACACGTCAAATCGTTTGTAAGGTTAACCTTGAATTCAACCATCTTGAAATCCTTGACGGTGAAAGATTTACCCGAGCGCATAAAAGCTAAATTGCTGTCAAGGCTCCGTTTGCAAAAAAAGGCAAGACAAAGGCAAGTCTTATCAAAGAAGAAAAGGCCAACAGATGCTGAAAATTTAGGTAGGACTTCTGATGTCAAAGAAATGGATAGAGAAGGCATCGACTTGATGTTGTTTTTAAAAGAGTCTCGAAAACCACCTTAAATGACTTCAAAATAACAAATTAACGCCAAGAATGGTTTTAAAAACTTCAAACTATTGAAAGATAACTGTTCCGGAAAAGTCGCCGAGCTTAGTGGTGTTTTCTGTCATATTCAAAACGTTCTGAGTATTCAAAGTCATCCCGGACAATTTTCTCCCACCCCACCCCTCTTCTTTCCCTTCAACCCCCTCATCCCTCATCCAACGCTCTTCCAGGCTTGGAACGTTGATAAATCATTATTAAAATATATCCTTTGTTCATCTCCATGCCAGGCGTTACTGATGGCGTCCCAGTTGCCTTAGGGGAGGAGGAACTGTCCACACCAAGACCACCCCCCGATGTTTTGCCTAACAAAGAAGTGGGTACCTTTACTTGGTTTATACTGAAGAATTGTGGAATAAATTAGTTTTGGGTAGTTAAAAAGAAGACTCAACTCTGCCCTAGTGTCATCTGCCGTATTGTTGTTTCCTTAGAAAAGAAATTACGCTCCACGTAGACACCCTCGCAACAATTGTAGAAATGGGTACCGGCGATATACTAAGGGGGGTGGGGGAGGGTTAACCCTGCGATGGAGGGATGGGCTAGCATCCTGTCGGAGGTAGAGGGGCAGCAATCGTATCAGTTATTTCAGTGCACGAAAACTGGCCGAAATTCCGCCGAGAAACTCACGTGGATTCGAACACAAGTTCATAAACTATTCGTTAAAAAGAACAACGTCAATGACAACGACAGCGAAACCTACATGCCAACGATACTGATAACGGTAACGGTAACGATAACGATAACGATGATAACGATATTTTCCTTTTCCACTTCAGATACAAGGCAAGCGCCGCTCTAGGAAAAAGAAGAGTTCCTTGAAGAACGAATCAGGACAGCCAGATACTCCACACATGATGCTGGGCCAGCCCTCCATCTCTCTTCCAAGCAACAGCTCGTCATTATACTCCTTCGCGGACGGTGGCTCGGATGAAGAGAACTGGGGACGAATGCGAACTCCTAGATTGGGATCCAGTCGCACGCATTTGTCGCCTTCCCGTACATCCCTGTATATGTCTGACATGGCACGAACCCTGCACGTGACCGACTCACGAGCCTCGATGCTAGGAAAGTACAGCAGGGCAATGGGAAGTGCGCGTTCGCGAAAAGATGTGTCCTGTAGTAAGTAGTTAGTAAAAGTATTCCAGCAACAGAGAACCATTGCTTTTATTTATTGTTAACTGTAATATGCCATCGAAGCCAGGACTTCTTTGTTACTGCCTTACTTAAAGACAGGTACACCGTTGTCGTCTCTCTCGAGATATAATTGCCATGTGTTGCCATTCTTTAATGTGATAGAAAGCCGCCGCCCTAAACCAACTGGATTTGTCTTCGATGGTCTCTCCAATTCAACTCCACGACGCTCTGTAAATAGCCTTTTGATTGGCTCATTCCATTTGGGTTTCTTCACGTTGTTCCGTTTATTTGAATCTTTGCCGCTTTATACACGGCCCCACAAGCTTGAAGCTTTAAATATCACCGCGTATAAATAAAGTTACTTTACTTACTTTTAGGTCTCTTTACTTTGACACGTCTCTGATTTTCAGACCTCGATGATCAGATGTCTTACGGTTCCCTTAGAGACGATGCCATGTACGGCGACGATGATGATGAAGATTCGACGATCACGCCTAGTCGAGCGCGCCGCGCAATGAGAAAGAAGGAAAAGGGTGACGGCGTCAAGAGGCCTGGCAATTACCATAGCAGAGTGATTCAAGATATGTCCTTAAGTCAGGGAAGTCCGTCATCGAGTCACTTGGCGGCGTCATTTGGAGACACCCACATGTCACACGACTCTAATATGGGCTTAAGTCAGGCGCGTATGTCACGCATCTCACTAAGTAACGTGAGTAATGCTGTGTCATATGACTCAATAGAGTTGACGAGGGGGTCCTCACGTCCTGCCAGCAGCGCTACGGTTACAGAACATGCGCAGAAACGTAGACAAACACCTGAGCCTCCTGATCTTGGGATTGTAAGAGAAGACATTTATAAACTACCGTTGTTGCCCGCGGCTGTGGAAGTTGCACAACCTGTGGACAGCTATACCACAACACCTGCGCAAGTGCAACAGGGCGAACTGCAACACACCGAAATGCGTGGAAAGTTTTTCACAAAGCGTGAAAAAAGAGAACCACTGGTGTCCATCGAGGATTTAATGGTTGTGCATCGGCTTCCGGTCTCCAGCGCTTTTACATTTTCATTCTACGAACTACCAAGTCAACACCGGAAGCAGAACGAGTCCATCAAGAAAGCCGCTGACCGTATTGGTCGCCGGAAAAAGAAGAATTCATGTCACTTTCGAAAGAAAAGCGCACCATGAAAGCCAACTACGTGATATACTAGAATATCATTTCTCTTTCGAAAAGAAATGTCACCTTTTATCAAGTTTTAGCGCACGAACAATACGTTATTTTAGTTTAGAGTAAAAGTTCTTGTGACTACAGACAGGTCTTGTGTACCTCAGTGTTATTCGGGTGACTCACAACGAAAGGACTCACGGATTCGGCACCTCGTCCACGCGCACAGCTGCTTGGGTTCCTTCACCTCCCTTGGCCCCTGCCTCTGTCTTCCGCGTGGAACCTCAACGGCGAATCCAGAGATCGATGCTCTATTAAGCCTGTGCGCTTTGAGCTCTCTCGAGTCAACACGTAAAATAATCTACGTTTGTACTCCGCTGAGGTTTTCTAAGTAGCCACGGAGTACATTTCTAAGTAGCCACGGACACACATTCGTACTTTCAACCGTGAATTCGTCGTTCTTGCAAACATGTATGAGCGCAAGGGTATTGTATAATTAACTTGTATTTGTTAAAATCGAGTTTTAAGTCTTTATTGAAATAAAAGTGACCGGGTTCAACTGAATTGTGATTATCCTTCGTTAGAATATGTTAAACACTCTGTAGCGCCATTAATAGAACTTACGTTTAAGATTGATGTTTCTTTTGGCGCTGAAATTTCCTGTGAGGCTCAGACGATTCGGGACTATTGTCCCTTATCGGCGAGGCTGGCTTGTGATTATGCTTTCTTTGTTTATAACAGGCTACGAAATTCATTACATTACGATAACTATCTTTTTCACGTGCAAAGTATGTTAAAGTGACTTCTCCATTCCAGTCAAGTTGACTTTACTTATGCGCGCTGTCGCTTTGTCTGGTTTCCTTTGCACCCCTTTCCCGTTCTGTCTTTTGCTGAAACCTTATTTTACCGCGCATGGCACCAGTGACTTGCTATCTTACCAGCGTTTCGAGTTTCTTCCTCTTTCTGCTTTGCAACGCTGTCGCTGGATGAAAAATTACAACGCAACTCTGTATCAGCTACTATCGCATGCAAGATTGGTATCGGTAAAAATATTTTAAAAATAAGTAGATATAAATTCTTAAGTGACCACTCCCCTTGAGGGACATTTCAGGGCCAATAAAACAAATTACACACATGAGCATAACAGAGTTAAGAATTCCAATTGCCGAGAAGTAGTCCCAGTTGGCTTTTTACGCTGAAGTGCGGCGGAGGAGTTGAGCCAGGGTCTGGCCAAATCGACTCCAGCTATTGGTCAGAGCGGGACTTCAACCCGGGATTTCCGGGATTTTAAGTCCGGCGCCCCAAGAACTCGGCCGCGCTGCTTCCCATAACGCCCTTGTGAGGCAATTTTCGATCCAGGACTGTCAAATATCATCTGTCAAGTATTCGTAAGCTGTTCGGGACAACACCAAACCAATATGACCACAAGTAAAGAGACTACTAGTGATGCGCTTAATCCAGCAATGTAACCAAAGAACTCTGCCAAGACTCCTGCTAAGAACAAGGACAATTGCTTGCCAAGTATCTCTAGAGTGCCAAGGAATGAGTAACAAGTCGTACGCAAAGTCGGGGGTGCATTCTGGGAACAGCGTAGCATCAGAATGTAAACCGGGCTGGCCTGGGACCCATGAACCACACTTTGTAAAACGTACACTAAAACGAAAGAAGGAGACTGAGAGGAGAAATGTCTGAGCGTGCGATACAACATTCTCGTCCTCAGAGCCCATCGTTTCTCTTAGCCGGCGGGGCCTTCGCACGAGAAAACGAAGGGCTCTGGAGTTCATATATGAGTCGTGAAGTTTATACTAAACATGGCGGCGCTCAGAAGCATTACGTTCGAAGAGTCTCTGTGCGAAGCTTTCAGTGGCCTTAACTTAGTTTTTTTCGAAAATTATCGTTGAACTGCATTTGTTTTCAAATTAAAAACTCCAGCGCATTTGGAAACTCCAGCTCCTCGTTGCATTTTTCTCCAAATGTTTCGACAAGGTGATTTCTGGTTAAAACCGTTTTACTGCAACACATACACGTATTTCGGAAATTAGACACTGGTTTTTTTTTGGCGAGTCTTTTCCAAGAGCTTCCATTTTTCAAAGTGGTTTTGCGGTCTCCGATGGATTCATATTTTCGCGCGGGCTTACTCCCTCGGGCATGGGCCATTTTTACTTCCTGTTCGGAAGAAAGTTCTTGTAACGACACGATTACTAGAGGATTGCGTAACATCGAAAGAACGTTCTGGATTTGCGATATTTATAAAACATGATTGACTTGGAAGGTTCGGAAGAATGACAAAAAGGCAGAAAGCCCTGTGAAGAAAAGTACTTGCTGGATCAATAGTGTTCAACGTTAAAGCAGTATTTTTCTTCGGTCGCGCTTTTGTTCGTTCCTTCGCAAGTTGTTAGATGATCTGTCGTAGGGTCGGTTCGAAGTTCAAGTTCGGTTTCATTACTCAGTGATTTAGTGTAAAACGCCACAAAAACACTTCCGGTTCAAGATTGTATTGTTCGCAAGCTAACCAATGAAAAGAATCGAATTTCCCATGTCTCCAGAGCCCTTCGTTTTCTCGCGCGAAGGCTCCGCCGGCTATGAGAAACGATGGGCTCTGGGAACGAGAATGGCGATACAACCGCTTTTTATCTGTTGTTGTTGTTTTTGTTGTTGTTGTTGTTATTTTTGTTTCTTTCCTTTTTTGAGGTTGATCGACACACCAGAAAACAATGTCGAATCTACGTCGGAAGAGAAAAAGATGTTCGTATAAAGAAAAGAGGAAATCGATTTTTTTAAATGAGAAAGTTTTCTTGGTGTCAAGCTGCATACGCATGTCAGCCGCTTATCGTATCTAATGTAATTGGCCCCTAATAAAAAACCATCACCAAATCGTTATTACGGTTGAGTTTCGTCAGATCTCTATGCAAAAGCAACATACAACATACTTGCATAACTGTCAACATACTTGACAGCCTACCTTTTCATTGCTTTCATTTCCCTTTTTAACGAGCCACAAGTCCGCAAACAGAGTACGCTTAAGGGATGTACTTATGAGTAAAGTACGACTTACTGTGAAACTTACAAAACCGTGAACACCAGAAATGTTTATGGTATGTTACTGTATTGCAGGGAAAAGACCAATCACAAGTGATTAAGCTAAAGGCTGGTTTCCATATGATCGCAGACGATCGCAGACGATCGCAGAGGTGTGTGTCCATATGATCGCAGACGATCGCAGAACTTTCCGCGATCGTCTGCGATCGTCTGCGATTGTCTGCGATCATATGGAAACCAGCCTTAAACTGCAACACCAACGGTAATTCAAGTTTGTGGTTGTGAGGTTGTCTCACATGTCCTGAGTGTTTCCGGCTGCGATTGGTCACATAACAAACAACGTTCCTGACATATTTCAGGAGTTCACGGTTTCCTAAGTTTTTACAGCAAATTTCTCACTTACCGAAGACGATAAAGGTGCTGTTACCATGGATACAAGAGGACACCGCGTAGAGCTGTAATATGACCGAGCAGACAGTCACAATGGAACTCAACAGTAGCGACTGTGTTGGCCTCGTCCTAAGGAAAAACAATATAATGATGGGGAAAGACGATCATCACCTTATACAGAACAAAACCTTTTGAATAAGTAAGATACGCACGCTGACCATCTGAGAGTTTCAGTATTAATGTCACATCAAGAGAGGATGAGGTAAGAGGAGATATCCCCCCCCCCCCCAACAAATGGCTCTCTATCCATGAAAATTGTTTCAATCTATCTTTAGTACGAGGTCATGAGACCAGTTATTTCAAGAACGAATTTCGACTGGTCGATCTTGTGAAATATGAAGCGCGAGGTCGTGAGGCTGAGGTTAAAAATGCCCTCCACGCGTGGTAAGTTACAGTCCACACAGCAACCAGGGAGGACGATCAGACATTGACAGTAGCATCAAATTATGTCAGATTGACAATAATTATCAGGGGGCATAGGGATATGTTATCTGTCCTCATCCTCACTTGTACATATGAATTTTGCCCTATCTTCTTAAGGTTTCCTAGCGTTTTCAAAATTTACCACCTAACTCTTAGCTTTCAGTCCTAAAAGAGACCTTTTACCTTTTTCTTAGTCTAACGACAGACTTGCAAGCGTTACGTTTTGCCACCGCGAGTCTTCGAATGAAAAGGCAAATGATAAACACTGTTTGTATGCTGTCTTGATTGAAAAACTTTGTATAATGTCCTTACCATTTTGTGGTCAGCAGTATTCCACACACCGATGCGACTGCTATTGAGATGATTTGTCCGGCTATCCCTGACAAGAAACCGAGGCGACTGAGGCTGTCGCCATTATCAACTAGAAACATCGTCAATATGGAATTGGACGAATGGGAGGCGAACTTATACACGCATGCGCAGATTATCATCCACCTTAACCCACGTGTCCGGCCAAATGCAGTCATCCCCTCGCAGCTTGGAAACGAGCAAGAGCCAGGTTCCGTTGTGCGACAAACTTCAGGTTTTGCAGAAGATTTCGTGACGTAAAATACACTTGACAAGATAAAATAAAGAACGGCAAGAGGAACTAGTATTTCCTTACCGGAAAAATAAATATCTGATAACAACAGCGCTAAGCCTCCACCGAATAAGAAACCAATTTTGTAGCCAATAATTTGAAGGGAGCTTGCCTTGGCAAGTTCATCTCCACGGAAGTTAGCAATGAGGATTTTCCCCAGAGTTAAATCTACTGTAGCGGAGCAGAGATTAAGCAGGACCAGAGACGAAACGAGCACGGCCCCATCGCTTGTTTTAACCACCGACAAAGCAGCAGCTATTCCAGCGTAGTTTATCGACAGCCAGACGTTTTTATGACCGTAGGAATCTATGATCGGAGCCCAGAACGATTTGAGGAGCCACGGGAAAGTCAGCAAGTTGAGTGATCCGATAAGGAACAACGACGAGCCTGTTCTTCGAAGAATTATCGGTAGATATCTGAGCTGAATTCCGTATAAAGTACCCTGCAGGACGTATTGCAAAGCTAAGAACAGCTGACCTGCAATCTTGGAATTTCCCACGTTTTGTCTCAACGCCCAACTCTTTTGAGCCATTTTAAATCACGTTGCTAAGAACAGAGAGGGCTGCTCTGCCAGCCCTCGTGATTCTTCATCGGCTCGATAGCCATGGAAACGAGCTACGTGGCTTGACCTTTTGCCGGATATCAAAATCGAAATCCCTCTTACCACTCCTTAAGAGATTTTTCTTAATGTCACGGAATTCTTAGTTTATATCTTCTAATAAACGATATGTCTTTCTTCGAGCGTATAAGATTGGCATTTTCCAGTAGGTAAAAATTTCGAGGCTTCTAGCCTAGTGTAACCTTGGCAAACTATAAAAACGATAATGGAAAGCCGGCTACGTAACGTATCCTCGCCGGAAAGAGGGGGGCAAGGCGAATATCCCCGTGAATGGGGAAATGCCACTGGACAGGGAAGAGGATTTGGCCTTTCAGTCCAGGCTAAACAGAGAGTTTTCAAATTCCTTTCAGCCTTAACCAACAATTAATCATATTGATTCGCTGTTAGTTAGTTCAGCTTTGGTTTGCCGTGACGTCATGTGAAAACTCGTGTCTGTGCTAAACAGGGTCTGAATTGGTCCAAAAACAGGTTATGGTGCCCTGTTTTCTCAAAACAGGTTGTGCTTGAATGCTTACATCGTCATTGAATCGACGACATCGCACGTGTTTTAACCAGTAAATGGCAATCCCCAAAGTTAAGATATGTTAAGATGCGTCTGAATTCAAATTGAGGTATATAACCATGAGCCATACTCACAAAAACGCTCGGAGATTTCAGACCGCCATTTCTTCGAGAGTATAAATATATGCCTAGGAGCGATGCTTGCCGCAGACTCTCTTCAACCGGGTAATTAATGGCTACCAATAGTGCCCTTGCCCGGGTAGCCTGTGTGGTAGGCGTTCGAAGGGGGCGGGAAAGGTGGGATTCGGCGCGAAGAAATTAAGGCGCGCGATAACGCTAAGCGTGTGCGATAACGCCAAGGGCGCGCGAGGAAGGCCTCCCTCCTCGCACGTCTTTCGCGTTCTTCTGTTGTCCTCCGGTTCTCTTGGAAACTCACTGATGAATCAAGAGCAGACATGAACAATCCATTTCAAATAAGAGGGCACTTTTGACCGAATTAACATGAATCGCCCATGCGCCAACCCAACAAGGCTGAAACATGATAAATCTCGAACAATACAAGTGTTGCAAAATTTTGCATGAAAAGTCTGACCCAATTCTAGATTGATCGTGTTTCAGACCTGAAGCAACAACCACGCAACATCTCTGATCTCGCAACACCTCGCAACATGTCGCAATAGGGTGGTCAAACAGACGCAATATGTTATGCGCAGTAATAAATCTTGCATGATGTTGAACAAAATCTGATGTTGCGCCTGTTTGGATCAAGCTGCTGCAAAATCACAATTTCGAAAACATTCTAATACAGATACCCATTAACAATATCTCAAAGCTAAGTTTTTGTTTTTTTTCATTCGACCTAAATACCGTAGCCTGTTTCTTGTTGAATTGGAGCTTTCTTCTGGCAGTTTCTATCCCATTCATGAGCCGGGTTCTCTTTAAAACGGTGCGCTTACCCAGATGGAAAATATTGCAGCGTGCAATTGTCAGCTTTGAGCAATGGAAACAAGTGCGAGCCGAAAGCGAGTGATGATCTTGAATTTATTGCTATGGTTTTCATTTTATATTCTGGTAGAACGCGGTTGGAGTGTGGTCCTAACCTGAATAACCATACGCCTTGCTGTCATACCGACACTTCACAAACAACGGTTTTCCAGGGTGACTTAGTAAACACGCTATAAAGCTCCACCGCCCACCGTGCTCGCTTAACGTAAATTCCCTGCTTTTGAAGGCATCAAGCCGGTTGAGCCGGAAAATGAGCAGTCTCCGTTGGTCTAAATTGTTCCGAACGCCGCTCTCCTCGTGGGTGTAAATTACTAAACAATACAGCTTTCCGCTGGGCAACTTCGTAAATGATCATAAGTTGCCACACAGGCGTAATTCCGCAGAGAGTGCGAAGGACCAGTAGCGCGCGTACAACACTCGAAATAAAAACAGCTTTAACATGTGCAAGTGGTAGTTTTTCCAGTCTAGTTTATCAGCCATTAAGTCAAGCGGTTAATAATTCTGTTATTCCCCCACTCTGGTTGAATGTTTTAAATTCAGTTTATCACAAACATTGATCAGCAAAATGCCCGCTGTTACTGATAAATGCTCAACAATCTGCTGGTTCTTTAAAAGGGAGGGCGGGCTTAGCGCCATTTGCATGAATTGAAGACAAAGAAGCTTCAGGAGGTTTTGTTTTCGCGCGGCAGGTTGATAACCCAGCTTACCACATGGCTGGGCAGTAACTAATTGACAAACAACTGCGTTGTGTGTTGTGTGAATCTGTAATCTCAGTGAATAGTAAATTTATCTCATTCCACCTAAATGTCCTTGGTGTTGTTATCTACATAAAAAGTAAACGCTTGTAACACATGTCGGTAAGAGTAAATAACCGTCTTTATTCTATTCCTTTAGCATACGATTCGTTCTGATTTTGTTAGCTGTCGCGCATTGAACGTTGCTACCCGGACATTGGCAAGCAATCAAGTTAAGTCTTTATCTATTTATTTTATTTTTTTTTATAACCAGTTGCTGGTTCATTTTCCTTTGTGTGTCATGATGGCAAATGAAATAAAATTGGATTGAGATCGGCCATATAGGAAGCCTTAAAGGTCCTTTGATTACACTTTTGTTTTGGTCGTTTCTTTGTGTTTGTTCCAAGTATAAATCGGAGATCGAGGTCTCCATTTTTCTTTGGCGACACGACGGTTTGACTCCACCCTTACATTGTTACGAACATTTCTAGTACAAAAAATAAATGGTAAATTAATTTGTACAAGACAGAGTGTTATAACTGAAGTTTGAAATCGACAATTGAGTAACAGTTTCATGTAATTGGCTTCTCTTGAGAGCCAAAACTTAGGCAAGTGGTATTTGTCGTCGAGTCACTTGTAAGGCTAAGAATTTAGCGTACACCGAGTTTCGCATTGTTTTACAAGCTTCATTGATATGGTTTTTGCTATCTTGGTATTGTTATATCGTAAATCCATTGCATTTCTCTCATTTCTACTTCGAAGGGTTGAATCAGCCGACATCATCATCATCATCGCGCCCCTGATCGTGATCGTAATCGTCATCGTTATCGTCATCGTTATCATTATGCCATCATTTTCACAAAGTATGACTATTGGGCATTGTCAAAGACTTTTGGCTCCGCCGCTTTCTTGAAAGCTGTAATATGTTTATACCTGTGTGCAGGATTAAGTCTCGGCCCACGAGGTCTACTCTTTTCTTGACCTAATTCCACTCATGCGCATACAACTGCTCAAAGTGTGTTATCAAATAACTGTGAATTACGCTCTCAAAATAGGCAGCAACGAAAGCGGCGTAGCTGGCGTAGGGAGCTATGGGTCTTGTTACATTCCAACCGTAAGACAGCAATAGTACTAGTGAGTAGCACGAAGAGACAGCACGTATAAAGCAGTGAATCTCAGCATGAAAAATAGACTCAGCGTATAATACTTTTTGTCACCGGACAGCAGCGCATCTTGCCTAAGTGCCCCAAATTATGCGTGCTGCTTTCTCGCTAAAAAATCGAATTGGTTGGGAGAAAATCTGTGATTAAGGACCAGGGGCCCGTTTCTCGAAAGTCCCGAAATGTTTACGGGCCCGAAAAGCAATTTGTAAAACTGGGATCCACTCATTCCGAGAATCTGATCTTTGAACATGCTTGAGAAAACTAATTCCAAAGTTTCAGGGTTGAAAACGCCTTGCGTTGCAAGATACGAAGAAAATTATGGCACCCGAAATGCGCCCGAAAAGTTTCGGGGCTTTCGAGAAACGGGCCCCCAGGTTCAATACTGTTGCGTGAGATACGATGCTCTCTTTTCAGTCGAAAACCTGTTAAAAACCACACGAGAAATTTCGTGACTGCGCCTTTTTGCCAAGTTGAATTTTAATCAAGATGGGACCCTTCTGCGTGTCTCGTGTGGAGAACTAAGAAAAATCTTATCATGAATGAATGATGCGACTTGAATGATGCGATTTTGATGATGTTAACACCGCTGTGCCGATCGGCTTTGTTCGCATCTTTAGCAGTACACGAATTTGTCAAAAACCACATCTTCACGGAAAATTTAGCAACAACAAAGAATTTGCGATACAGCTTAACCGACTTCATTGTCAGTTAGGTATACTCTTAACGCGTTTTTTGGCCACCGCAAAGCTTTATCCCTAAATAAATGTCTAACAGTGTGCGAATCCCTTTGTAACCCTAAAGCCTATTTAGATTATACAAATGTAGAGAGCGTTCAACAATACCCTGACATGCGGTCCCGAGGGGGTTACGGACCAACGTAGAAGACCCAAGCACGAATTCTTAACCTAGAAATAATCGACCAAGATTTAAAGTTTTAAACCGGCCTTTTAAAGAACGCTATACGTTAATTTTGCTTCGACACAATTTAGCAGACTTAAAAGAAAAAAAATCTCGCGCTTTTTGTGACCCTTCTTTTTAGAAATGCCCCAGAACATTGAGGTGTGTTCACCGCAGGAAGTGTGATACTCTAATTAACATGTTCATTGAATTAACTACTCTCACTGAACAATGGCAATACCATTGTTTGCATTAGCTTGTTGGCTTGCTCGAATCAAAGGCTTTATTCATCAGCTTTCTCAACAACAGAAAGAGCTGTGGGATAACGAGAGTAATTTACCCGCCTTTTGATTATAACTGATCGACTTTCAATTGGTGCAATTTGCACCAATTCCTTAGACAGCTAAGTGGTGCAATCGTTTATCGCCATTTATACAAGTCACTCGACGGATTATTTTCGTCCGTGGTTTATAAATCAAACTTGTAAACCTAGCATTTCTTTGTGATGTTATCTGCGTGTGTATTCTTCGCCAAAGTTATTTGTATTCTTAAACTTAGCATCGGAAATTGCCGCTCAACGGGTCAAACGATTCTGTCGGTATCTTAAAAAAAGTTAACATTTTCGAATAAACACGATTGTTTTCCGGGCCTCTTTCAAGTCTATGCATCACCGTCGCTTTTTACGAAAATAAGACAACAAACATGTTTCGTTTAGAACAAAAGGGTAAGACTACTGTGGGCTTTTCAATTAATTATCCTCCATGGGCTGAGCTTCGTCTGCGGTGCAAATGTGAAGAAAGAACCAATATTTTGTGAATATTGTCTGTCTGTATTTCTCGCGAGTATATGAATTAGGAAGCAATCAACGCTTAAAAATAATAATAAATAACAATTATTTCGGGCTACTGACACCAATTATGAAATCTGTGCTGGAGATTGGTAGTTCTTCAAATAGTAATGTCTAAAGAGTGACGAAACCAATAAACTAATAATTAATTTAACGAAACTTCAAAATTAATGTTACAGACCATTTTTACATTTCTCCTTGCTGTGTCTAGATCACGCTGTTTGACAGGAAGTGCGATTTTGTAGGCGGAAAAGGACTCCCGCTATAAAATAAGCTGAAATAACTGCTGAAATAAGTTTTAAGGAGCTCGAAAATGAACCATATATTACTTATTTGGAGGAAAAATGTGTTGGGGTCTTGATGTAAACTAGAGTTATAATACAACAAAGACATTTTACCTCTCAGGCTTCTCATAATTTAATTAATGTGGTCGTTTTGTGTTACTTGGGCCTTTGAGCAACTGGAGTTTGGCAAAGACGACTTCCTTCCGTTAAACACGTTTGTTAAGCAAACGCAATGCAGACAAGTGTGGCGGACAAACTACAGGGCGGAAATCAGTCCCTCTCTCGAAAGAAATTTCTTGATTTCGGTCCACTCAGATATTAGCATTGCTTTCTATCTACTCCTAATAAAATTGCATATAGGTTGAAGCGAGCTTTTAAATGCGAACATTTTTTAAAACAATTTAATTAAAAACTGAAAACGGTTTTCAACTGACATCTCCACAGCAGTCCGGAAACCTACTCGCTCAACGAAACCGTTTTGTATAATACTCCGCCTAATTTTAATTTCTTATCCGCTTTGGTGTTTGCTGACTACAGATAAAAGCATTGTTTCCGCAATATTCCGCTTAGCTTAAGTAAATATTAAGCCGCTGTTTTGCTTGGAGTTTTATTCGCCATGACAGGTCGGTATAGGTCAAAGACAAATTTGTACAAAATATATTTACAAACTTTAAAAGGTTAACGGAAATACTTCCGTGAATCATGAGAAACTAAAATCACTAGACTTAACTTATGTTGCATAACTTACTGTCAATAAAGCATTTCACATAAACTTGTTAAGCAAAATTTCCAACTCTCTTCGTCGAACAGTAAAACAAATTCGGCTTTAGAAATTACAAACATAACAGCAATTAGCAAATACAATTAGTTGAAAATGTTATCGAATAATTTCTTACCTTCCGCGGGAAATATAATAAAAGTTTCTTCTAAACGATACAAGTAATTTCGTATATGCTGCAACAATTTCGAAGAAATTAATCAAATTTAAACTTAGTTGTAAATACTTTGTTCGTTTCTTTCCAAGAGGCTCTCATCTAAATTACGGACATTTACAAAATCCTTAGGATATATAGAACTACAAGCTTATCCCTAAGTCCTACGTCAACCTCATGTTGAGTTTTCTTGTCAAAAACAAAATGGTCAAGGAATCTTTGGCTTAAAAATGCGCTCTTCTACAATACCAATAGTTTGCATTCCTTTCATCGACGACACGCACAAGGATAGTGAAAAGAGCCGTGGAAATTTGTCAGTGCACCCGCTGTTGGCAAATTCCTCGGAGATGTGCCATCGGTCAGTCTAAGAGCTGAAGTCGGGTATGTGAAAGCGTGGGAAACAGAGCTCAAACTTCTGGTGTCCTCAAAGCCAGGTAGAAGGCCAAGCCTCGGGCGAAAGGCGGGTGAAATGTTACGCTCCGAGCTGCCATAAGGCAGTGGGACAGGTAGCCCCGTGGGAATGTCACCAGAAGGCGGTCTCAGGTGCGCTGTGTAAGGGAATGTCGAGAAGCCGGGCGTCAGTGAATGATACAAGAATGGGCTTTCTCTAAACATCAGAGGATGGCTACATTTAGGCCGACGCGGTTTTCTTCGTCTCCTGAAGTTTCCCTTGGCAAATTCGGGCAAGTCTTTGGGATGTATCATCCAGTAATGCCCTTTGCCATTCTCGGCTCTGCTCGCCTTTACAAAGCAGTCATTGCTGGAAAGATTGTGTCGCACGCTATTTCTCCAGCCTGGTCCTTTCTCTTTGTCAAAGTGGGGATAATTTCGCGCAATGAAGCTATAAATCGAACTCAGGGTCATGCGTTTCGTCGGCACGCTTAGAACCGCTTGCGCAATTACCGCCACGAAAGTTTCCGAGTTACGATCGTCTTCTTTGGAGCTCTTCGCTTTGTCTTGGTTGACAGCTTTCTCTCCATCATCCTTGGCCTCTTCGTTGTCACTTTCTTGCTTTAGCGTTTCCGTGCCACGATCCTGGACCACCTTTTCTTGCTTCGTCGCTGACACCTCATTGATTCTGTTCGCCACAAAATCGAAGTCGTTGCCTTCTTTCTTAGTGTCCGTGAGCAGTTTCTCAGAATACACGTTCAAATCTCTCTCGTGGAGGTCTCTAAAATCGTGATAACTGATTCGTGGCTGAAGAAGGTACTTGCTCAAACCAGAAATATTGTCCATTTCGACGAACAGTTAGCCTTTTTGTAGATCGTCAAACAGGAAGTTAAACCGGTGGGAAAAAACGATAGGTGTTACCCCTACGAGTTGCGAGTGTAAAGTAAGTCTGGCAGCTGTGGAAGTTAGTCTTTATATGCAATTACTACTCAAACTATTAAACTTTATTTGTACGCCGCCACGCCGCCCAGGGGGCGCTAAATTTCCTCCGGGCAGGTGCTTATAAGCCCCGCGTGACGTGTCGAACTTTACAATAAACGTAACGTAAACAACACCAAAAAGTCCAGACCTTAACTTTCACCTCTCATTTGCGAAACAATGCAAGAAAACCGTAGATTCAGTTGGCAAATTTGCAGCCAAGCGCGGCGTTCTTACTTGAGCTGCAATGACAACAGAAAAGATTAAAGCTCAATGTGTGAAAATTTGTGTTTTTGGAAACACGTAGCAACTGAACAAATACTTTTGAATTTTTAATTTGTTTTGATACAGTTTTGTTATTTGGTTCATTAAAGTCGGTTGAAGCGGTATAAAGCCCTTCGAATCATACCAGGCTTATGTATATCTTGAGAAGCATATGTATTACTTTATTTAATTACCTCTGTTGACATTACCATCACGCACTTAAGACCATTATGGAATAAAAGCTAATATCGTTCCGTTTTAGCGATAAAACATCGCTTAAGGAAGCGATACCCGTTTCTTGTGCAAACTGTACTAATTCCTCGCAATTCAAATGTTACTATTTTCAAGGGCCTGCCAATTAGAGAGGAAAAGTTCTGGCGCTAAGTTTAAGGCAGGTGATTGCGAAGCCAAGATACTTTGTTCTAAAAAACGAAGTTTATACGTTTATCTGGCATCACATAGACTCCGTTTATTGAATATAGCCTCGTATATTCACCACTGACTAATGTATACCGAAGTAGACAGCAGCTAAACATTTAAGAGAAGCCGAGGTGGGCGAAAAAACATAGAGAAAAAGAAAACTATTTTTCAATTACATTACAGAATTGAGTTTTTCACTGTCAGCTCAGCTGCGGGAGCGGCAATTCTGGTAATTGCTAATGAAGTTAATTAGAGCGCCTTGCATGGAGTTCTACGAATCTTAGAAGACTCAAAATATTTTGACGTCAAACACCTATACTTCGATAAGTGAATTTGAAAATTTAAAAGTTTATAGCCCCCGAAAGACTCGATTCCCAGTTTTGAGCTGTATAACCGATTCTTTATCATAAGACAGGTTACTCAAATCTTTCGTTACCTCTAAAGAAAAAAGGAAAAAAAAAATCTCGCATGATTGTAAAGATAGATAAGGCAAAACGTTCGTGCAAAAGCGCTTGAAAAGTAACGTAACTTTTTCGCATTTATTCTCCTTCTCCTTGGTCTGTTGAAGCAATGCTTTAACTGTCATTCTCTGCGCTTTGATTTGAGGGGGGGGGGGAGAGAGAGAGAGAGAGAGAGTGAGTGAGTTAGCGTTGGCGGTTTTGTCATTGTGCTTTACTTAAGCAACTCTGTTGCCAGGGGTTAGCTCTCTACCTTTCCTACGTTAGCAACCCCGCGGCTTATTATAACTGGAAATTGGTTATTGTTACTGAAATAAAATCGGGTTATTTCTTTTCTTTATCAAGCCGCAAAATGAGTCGCGAAAGTAAACGTTTGCTTCTGTTTAGAGACTTAATTAGATGCTATCACTGTTGGCTTCAAGATGACCGGCAAGGCTACTGAGTACAGATTTCAACAAAGTCAGCAATTGGGGTTCCGATTTGTACAGCAGAGATTTCAAATTATGCAAGTATATCGCTACATAAGTCTACTTGTCGAGTCTGTGCCCAATGATAGGGAGAAAAAAACCCTTGGACGATCAAAAAGTTAAGGGCGGTGTTCCAAAACTGCGTGTTATGTGTACACTAAAATGGACGAAATGTAACATAAACCTTAAGATTAAATTCTCCTATTCGTTTTAAAGTTTGCTCTCTCTTCTCCGTATTCACTCTAAGTAGTGAGTCATACTGTTAGCGCAAAAGTGTTCAACCGGCTTTGACGACTTTTCACAGAAGCCCACTACCAGCAACACCAGCAATACGTTAAAATAAGCATGCTTTTAACAAGAGTAATGCACAAAACACGAAATCTCGATTCTGTAAGGTGGCTTGGCTGTCTTCCTTCCAAGTAAACACAAAGCTGGAAATATCAATTCACGAATTAAATCTTTGAAAACAAAAACCGACCGAGACGATTTTTTTTTCGCTCCAACGAAAGGCGCAACATGTGCCAGTCGGCGAAGGCAGAAGTGACCTTTGTGAAAAGAGAGAAACAAGACAAAGATCCATTATTTTCCGATCATGTGTTTTGAAGAGGCAGTGAAAACATCAAGAAATTGAATAGCCGCTACGACAAGAAATGACTTCACACCTGAGATGGTATAATTGGATATTTATGTTATGAAGAAAGGAACACGCAGGGTGCTGGAAAAAAATAGAGGCAAAAGATAGCGTTTTCTTTTTGTTTGAAATAAGACGGATAACAATTAGTATCACAAAAAATGGCGGTGACCGTAAATTGGCAAGTAATGAATAAGGCCTAAAAGAGGGGTAAAATTAATGCTGAAAAGAAATTCGGTTAAGATTTACCTTTTTTTTTAAGCGAGCACGGATTTATACGGCTTGTTTACAGGCAGAGAAAGGACAAGTGTAAATTTATAATGCAATTCAGCTTCGTGCCAGGTTGGATTAATAATTTTGCATAATGGTGGACGTATCGAGCTTGTGCGACGCAACCTTTTGGCCGATATATTGGCTAAAATACGCTGAACAAGCCAACTGGTTTTGAAAACAACACAACTCGGTTTTAAAACACTTGTTCCGCCATGTGTCAGTCTATAATTTTTAATATACGCAATAAATTTTGAGCGATCTGGGTCGTTAGAAGTCAAGGCCGGTAAAGAAGTGTTGCGAATCGACTCACATACTTTTCTCTGGATACAAACGGAGTTTGACAACAACGAAACCAGCCTCTTCGGCAACCACAAGCCCACCTATTGCGCTGTCTACGCCGTCGCTAGATTTAGCCGACGCTGAGGCGCAAACTCGCTGTACGGCGTCATCATATTTTCAAACGACAAACAACTCATGATTTTTTTGGCGTCCTTGGATACAAGTCAATTGACCGCGGAAGTTGTAATTTCAAAACTCATGAATGCTTCGTCCCAGAAGATGATAAAACAGGTGCTTCTAGTTCGAACACGCGGTCATTGAGAGCTGATTTTTTTCACAGCCGGGGGCAGTTTCCCCTTATTCTCTAAATAAAAAGCCAGACAACAGATTCAGACAAGGCTTGTGTGCCTCACTAAAATACAAAAGAAAATTGTTCTTCATAACAAAACAAGAAGGGTGTTTATTTTGGTTGAGATGTACTATTTTCCCTAAGTATTTCTTTCAAAGGTGGTGCGTCAATTAGTGGTTTTCAAAGATTAATGATGGTTTAAACCTGTAGTGCACGTTTGAAGGTCATCACCGATTCAAGAGACGAATCTTAGGCTCACGAAAAAAAAATGCCTCCTTGGTAAACAGGCCCGAGTTTCACAGGCGTGTGGTTAAAAAAAATGCCATGTTTTTGTAAACAGATTTCAGAAATTCCCAGATTTTAGCCCCAAAAGGAAGTCGTTATTTCACGGAATTGAACCGAGAGGTGAGTTTCTAACTCCTCATTTCAGTCTGGTGTGTTATTTTTCCTTGAATAGGCCGATGAGATGGACAAACAGTAGCGACAAGCATAGTTGTTAAGAGAAAATAAAGACTGAGTTTCTAATTTTACCGTGGTGCTGCTCAGGTGGAGAGTCAAGAACTTAAATGGTTCATAGGGTAAATAGCCTTAGTACAGGGATTGTAGGGTTGATGTTTCGTCCATTAGCTTATCGTCACTAAGAGCTGTGCTGCCTTCGTGGTACGTATGAACACATTAAGCTGACTTTTTTGAGACTATTTCTTAAATATCTCCGCCAGAATGGTCCGGCAAAAGTACTGTGGGCAAACTTCCAATAACAAAGCAAAAGCCGGCTACAACACGAAAAAATGCGAAAACTAGCTTAGCATTTGAAAGGCCACCATTTAATTGCGAATAGCATTGCAGTTTTACTGAAATATCAAGATGATGTCAGCTTTCGGCAGATTTTCACGTCTCTAACAATTGTATTCTCGACGAATATCTCTTTGGCGCGAGAAATGTTATTGCAAAACGAATTTACAGCTGGTACGTATACCCTGACAACAATCGCTGCATTGCAGTTGAAACAACATAACGGGTAAAACTTCTAGAAACAAGAGTACACATATGAGTGACTCTTTGGGTTTGCCGAACTGTGCTTTCGCTTCTGAATGTTGCTTAAAGGGGCCAAGCCCTAAGGACTCTTTGATTCAGTGAATAGAGTTTTTACCGATACGGCAGCCATTTTGGATTCTATTGTTCTGCAAAAGATATTTTGGGATGCCCAGGGAGCAAATTCACACAAAGCGCGAGAACAAATTTGTTTTTTGTTTGAAAATTCTCAAGCCACTTGATTTTTACATCCTTTGTCTCACACCACAATTAATCTAAGGCAAAGGAAATACGAAAATTGATCTGGTTTGAAAGCCATTGGGTCAAAACCAAATTTACACCCACGTTTTGTGCCAATTTGCCCCCTAGGCATCCTATAATATCTTTTTCAGAACAATAGAATTAAAGATGGTTGCTGTATCGGTAAAAAGGTCTATTAGCACACATGTCGGCAATACTTTCACATGTACCAGTAAACTGTAAGAATGCGACTTAAAACTACGTAAAACATTGTCACTGTCGTTTATCTTTGTGTCTGGGCAGTAGCTTGTGTGCATGCGGGAGGGAGAGGGAAGCTTTGTATGTGTGTGGGTGGGTGTCTCTGTGTGTTCTTATTTTCGGTGTGATTCCAGTTTAAAAAGTAATGGTTACTCCTTTAAGTCAGTCAAATAAAACGTTAGCTCAGAAAAACTTCTCAATTGCTAACTGAGCATACAGGACGTAGTGTGTTTATTGCTAACATTGAGTTCTTTAATAGTACCAAGGCTAAGTATTTTAAGTTACTACACATTACTGCAAGATGTGAAATTACCTTTCCTTGGTAGAAGTAGAAATTATGATCACACCACTATGTATACAACCATGTAATAAACAAACTGGAGTGCACATAAAAAAATAATAACATGGTTTGATCAAATTAACTCTCGCAGGTTGTAGACTGTAGCACGTCAACAGTTCATCCGAGCTAGGAATGGAAAGGTTAAGCATGGGTTTGATTCGTTTTGATTGCTTTTTCCATACGAAGCGGAATCAGCTTTCGAATCGAGGTGACATGACAAAATGACAAAATGACACAACATGACAAAATGGCCAAGCTCCTTACATTTCTATATTTGTCTACGCAACTATTTTCTAGTGTATTCCGAAGACTAAATTGCTAGAGACGCACAGTTCCAAACGTTTTATGACTAAAGCTGTGTGCTTATTTCAACGAAACCCCCTTGCAAGACCCTTTCTATTGTAAAGGTGACTTGACTGTGGAGCCTTCACTAGTTCTGACCTTAAAAACAACGGACGATATGCGTCCGCACTTTCCCCAATGAAATGAACTCTTTCATCAGGCCTGTCTTCAAATCTGGCTGCTTCAAAAACTCATTAATAATTCATGAGCCTAACAGCCTATCAAGTCACCGATAAAACGTCACGTGCGTGAGTTTTATACACAATAAAACACTCCTGGTTAGTATTCTTTATATAAAGAACACTAATAAGGCATAGCTTGTTTTTCTTGTATGCTAATAACTTTCTTCTCACAGTTTGAACCATTGTTCAAAATCCAGAGGGATACGCTTTTTGTGGAATGTTCTTGAAGCTGTTCAAAAAACTCGCAGCACGTGTTTCATCGGGTCTAAAAGCACTCGGCTATGCCTCGTGTTTTTAAACCCGATAAAACACTGCTGCTCGTTTTTTAAACAATACTTCTAACTTTGAAAACCTGAGTTGAGAGCATTTTGTGAAAGAGCTGTTCTTTAAATGTCTTGCCACTCATTATGAAAACGAAGGAACGAACGAACGAACTTAAAAACTTCCAGCGAAGTCCATCGGTTAACCGGCGCTAATGCGAGCGAAAAAAAGGGGGAAAATCCAAGATCTGTGCTGCGAAAATCTGCGCAGATGAAGTGTAAAGCAAGAAAACCCTTTTAAGATGTCACTAATGTGATTTAGCGGAAATTGACATGAAAAAGGCGAAGAGGAAGGAAGTCTTTTAATAGAAACTTTTCCCGGTAGCCGGAACCGCTAAACGAGAAACGCTAACTTCTGTCAAGCGATCAAAGAAAGCGTTTCAAACATTCTCGAGTTAGTAAATTTATTTCAATCACATCAGTTCTAGCCGACAAGCCATCGCCTGGAGTAGAATTCAGGGCTTAAATTTATTCAATTCTTATTTTTAAACGTTTTAAGACGAGTGGAATTTTTATCGCTTCTCTCACGATGCAGTCACGTGGGAGGTAGATTGCAAGGCGATGACGTCGTGAGCCATTTTGTACACGGCGCGGGATGGTCGTCTGTGATTGGTGCATTTGGATCTTCAGTTAGCGTTACAAGATCACCAAGGGATTTGTTAAGATTTTCCTCTGTATTTTAAAAGCAGTAACAAAACGAAAGGTTATGATGATATTTTTCTTTGGGCGGACCGTAGATAACTCATGCCCGCTGTACTAACCTATGAAGTGAAAAGGAAAAGGAACACAAAAAACAGAAAAAAAGAAATGAGGAGAGAAAACAAAACAAAAGAAAAGGAAAAAATGAATTAATTGGCGTGAGGCACAAACTATTATAGGCTACGGAAAGAAAAAGTAAAAATGAAGAGGCAACATACCTCACAGTTTTTCAGTCTCAGGCTTTATTTTCCGGCTTCACTTGTTAAAGGGAACAGCTGTCGTATTCATTCATCCTTTATCTGGGACAAGATACAGTTTCGTGTTGTTCCGTCGGAAAAAGAAAGCTCCTGCAACTGATTCCAATGGTAAACCTTGATAGCATGTAGATGGTGGAGTTTGCCGGTATTCCATCGAGTTTGCTTCAACTTTAAACCTTTTCAATTTAGATATTTGGCTTGATCTTCAATCAAACATGATTTGCAACTGAGCAATTCCCGGAATAAGCGAACGTTATGATTATGGTCAGGGCGATCAATCTGAATTTGCGACGTTAAATCTCCTATTCGACTCTAGATGTTCACAGAACAAGAATAGCGTTGTAACAAAAGCAAAGATCCCTTACTGTTTCATATAATTAGTCCTGGTGACTGAGAGGTTGTCAAACTATGTCCGGGAAATCAAAACAGTTGTTCCTAACTTTGACTGCAATTATTCAGCCGGTTGTCTTAATGAACGACATGTTCGCATAACAACCAAAACTGCGACACTGCTCATTTGTCAAAATTATGAACAAAAGGACATGTAATTGAAATATCGATAAGTGGGGGTCTTTTATAACTCTGTATTTCTAGCTAGTCCGATTTCCTGAACACCCAATTTTGATATAAGGTGATATCACCTGTTATAAGACCTCTGTGACGTCAAAACAGGATTTGATAGAAATGAAAAATCTTTCGCCTAAGAGCTGGTCAGTTGAACGGCACAGTTTTGACCGGGACTTGCAGCGATCGCGAGAAAGTTGTCAATTTTAAATGAACACTAAAAATAACAGCGAGAAGCATAAAAAGAGCACCAAAACTTGTCGTCGGAAAAGCTTGCAAAATACTACATAACTGTCCAGCCTGGAGAAAGGACTGGTATGAATCAATTTAATGAACTACTATCTCTATCAAAGCGCAAACAGACCTAGAAAGAGCAAGTAATTGTCATGGCGGACGGTCACGATTCTCCGGGCTACAATGAAAGCCTCGGCTGGGTGGAAGACACCGAGTTATACCCGATTGAACTTGATGGTTCAGAACTACAGTACCTTCTGCTGAACAAAGAACGGTTAACATGGACTAGCGACCTAGAATCCTTGAAGAACTTTGTCGCAAACTGTTTGCGACAATAGGGAAGGTGGTCTTCACCTGGTGGTAATACTAAGCAATTTTAAAGTTGTGACAGTAAGCTTACCACAAGAAGCAGTGTACTCTTAGTTTCCAAGAACAAGATGGCCCGTTTTTAAAGGATAAATTAGTCAAACTAGTTCAAGACAAGCCGGAGATGACAGCTAACTCGCCAAGCTCCCGCATAACGAACAGAAAGTGGTAAGTAGAGTTGACGAAACCGGAGCTGACTTTGGAGCAGAAAATTCTTTATTTGCTGAACTGAACGATATTAAACACAGTCTTATAGTATTGGAGAAGCAGGTGGAGGCTAATACAAGATCTTTATCGATAAATCCTCAAAACCATGGCAATATTATTAACGAAGAGTTTTTTAAACAGAAAGACAGGTGAGAATTATTACAGGCGACATTATGCAACAGAGATGCGAAAATAAATGAGCTGAAAACCCTCGAGACCCGTGCAGCGACAATCAAACAGGAAAACGATTCCTTGAGATTAGCCTTAAAGCTAATTATGCAGGAAAAAAGAGATGAAGAACGTCAACTGCAGAAGAACCAGAACCTCGTGGAAACTGCCCCAAAAGAAGAATCAAAAGATGAAGCCCAACAACAAGC